>PISW01002152.1:26120-290444 GCA_004023785.1 Mungos mungo
CACCCGGACTACCCAGAGCCTGCCCAAATTATTCAAATTATGCAGCCCTAAGCTAACTTATCCTACCTTACCTATCTATTCTGAGAATAATCCAGTAAACACTCGGGCCCATGCTTTTCTCCTTGCCTCCCTCTCCCTCCGACTTGGTACTTCCCCGTGTGGCCCTGCATCGTGTGGGCTTTTCTCCTTCTTCTTTTTGGGAACTACAAATGACAACAACCTTCTCAATAGCAATCATTTCCTGGTCTGTCGGCTTTACCAGACGTGTATAAACCCCGAATTTGAGATGCACTTTAATCCAAATATGGAAAGAGTGCCGGGCACATAGTAGGTCTGCAAAAGTAGAGTTTATGAGCCAACAGAATCTCTTATTACATTTTCACGGCATTTACCACAATGTGTAATCATATGTTTGGAGGACTCTTTGATTAACACATGTCTCCCTTTGATTAACTGCTTGCTCAGCTTTGAGAAGGAAGGCTGATACCCAGTTCCTTATTCACCATCACATCACCAGCTTCTAAACAAGGGCCAGATGGAGGCTTGACTGATGACGGAGGATCGTAGTCAAGCCCCCTCCCTTAGTAGGTAGTGAAATCTACAGCTGGGGTGGGGGTGCCCATTTGAAGTGGAGCTAAGGTGTCAGGGCCCCTCGGCCCTCAAGGTCCCTTCCCCCGTACCAGGCAGTCCTCCCGAGAACTTGCCAGCTGTGGGGAGCAATTCATGGCCCTCACACATCCCTTTCAGCACATGCTGAAGCTGCGTGGAGGCCCAAGAAGTCCTGGAATGTCTCCCTGCCGGGCTGTCATCCTTCACTCACTCCACTAACGCTGTTTTCAGTCATTTTACACATACACGCCTACATACATATACATACACACACACACATGCACACGTAGATGTATTTTCCTGCCACTGTTAGCAGCTTTGTGATGTACTGGTGTAGACCTTGAAACTATTTGAGACTTGGCAGGCCATGTCCTGGTCCCTCTTCGCAGATGAGAGCTCGTTCAAGGGATCTTCATCTATGACCCCTAAGAGCAGCCTCTTCACATATGACGTAATTGCAAAGCTGAATCTCAGCTCCTCTTGGAGGGGAAGCCTGGAGCACCTTCCCCAGGCTTTGGGGTAGTGGGCGCCTGTCATCACCAAGGCCTGGGGATGGGTCCCTGAGGTCTCTTATAGCCTGTCATCAACCCTTGGGATTCTTGGTTTCACTCCTAACCCCTCAAGTCAGAGAGACTGGCTAAGGGTCTCATGGGTGAGCAATTCATGAGCCAGTTGACTTCTGCAGCTGGAAAGGTTCACTTAGGTTGGCCATGGAGATATTTCTGCCTTTCCAATGGGAGTCCTAGGTGTCACCCTTTAAGTTCTAAGAACAGCCAGGTCTCCAAAAAATAAGACATGGAAGTACTCCCACACGTCTTTGAACCCAAGAGATAACAGCATGGGGTTGAAGAAAGGGTCTAGGCCTTGGGGCTTGGGGCCCAATTAGACCTCTCAGCAGCCCTTTGGCCTTGGTCACATGATTCAATTTCTCAGATTCTCAGCCTTCTTCACAAAATGTAGAGGATAAGGTCTGTTGTGTGAAGCAAGGCACGCAAAGCTCTTGTCACACTGCCCGGCATACAGTAGGCACTAAATAAATGTTGAACTATGAAGATGATGCTGTCAGTGATGATAACATGCCAGGTCTATGCATCCCGACAGCTTACAGAGCCTGCTTCTCATACATTGTGTGTATGTGTGTTTATTTATCTTGTCATTGAGATATAATTCAAAGCAAAAAATATTTAGACCTTTTGAATATACCTTCAGTGATTTTCAGCCTCTGAAAAGTTGTACAACCATCACTAGTACACAATTTTCATCAGCCCCCAAAGAAATCCTACACCTATTAGCAATCACTCCACATTCTCCCCTCTCTCCAGCCCCTGGTAACTGCTAATCTGCCCTCTGTCTCTATGGATTTTCCTGTTCTGGGTATTTTGCAAGAATGGACTCACAATACGTAGCCTTTTGTGGCTGACTTTTTCACTTAACAATGTTTTCAAGGCCCATCCATGTCACAGCATGCGTTATTCCTCTTTATGACCAAATAATATTCCATCGTATGGATATACCACTTTCGTTGATCCATTAATCAACTGACGGACATTTGGGTTGCCTCCACTTTCTCGGTCCCATGCGTTACTTTATTTGATCCTCACACCCCTCCCTGTAGAACAGAGCAGTATAAGGTCATCCATCACAGAGATGGGAACAAAGGCTCAGGGAGGGGAAGTGACCTCTCGAAGGTCACTTAGGTGGCTGGACACATGCTAGGGATCAAGGTCAAGCGCCCTGACCGAGCTCAGTCAATGCCTCAGAGTGAGAGAAGAAGGTCGGGTATTTTGTGTTGAGTTCATAGAAGGAATCCAACAGTATATTAAGATCATTTCAGCTTGGCCCTGCGGGCAGAAGAATGAATGTAATTAAAGATCATCTTGCTTTGTAACCCCAGCAGGGTAGGCAACAGCTGATTCCAAGTGGATTGGTGCCAGCATGTAAGAAAGGAAGACAGCTCATTCTTACTAACTAGAAAACCCAGGAAAAATCCAATCTCGGGTCAGGGCTCTGCCTTGGGACACTCATGTGGCATGTGGCAGTCACTGACCTCCCTCATCATTCCCAACAAGTCAAATCAGATTCTCCTTTGTCTCCTCCATATTTTTTGGCCCTTTGTAGCTCTCTTGTGCTCCAACCTGGAGGGGTTGGCCATACATGTGGCAGAGAGAAAAGCCAACAGGAAAGTCACCTGCAGTCAGAGGGGGAAAAGGCAGAAATAATCCACAAGGCAACAAGGGGGTTTTTTCCTATCAAAGGCAAGGGCAGAAATTTCTCTGGGAATGACTTTGGCTACTCCCGGGAAGGTCCAAGTTCACATGCGATGAACAAACCATTACTGAACACGTGCTTTTATTCAACATTCATTCACCAAAGTACTTATTCTGCACCTACTGCGTACTGGGCCTGGAAGTATCAGAAGACAAAGTCAGAAGAAAACAGGGTCTGTCTCTGAGATTCCAATTCTCATGATGGAGACATATTGTAGGTAAGAGAAAATAAAGACAATAATAAAGGAAGGAAATGAGGCGGGCAGGACGGCGGGGCGGGTGGGCAGAGTCAGGCTGCCCCGCTGGACTAGGTACTGAGGATGCACTCAGGATACAGTCACGAGAGGCCCAGAAGCATCTTCTAAGTGTATGGGCGGCTGTAGGAGGAGCAGTTGGCACAGGAGGAGGGTTTATGAGGACCACGCCCCAAAGACCATATGGCCTCCCGCCACCTCTCCGGGTACCTACTATACATGTCCAGGGGTCAGCCCAGGGGCCCCTCCTGCTGCTGAGCATCTGTGACTCACTCTGAGGATGTGGCTTCCGGGACCCTTCACAACTGCCCCTCCAACGTCAGGTCAGGGTGTGGCTGATCTTGTAGAATGAACACAGCACAGCCTGTGTCAGGCTGTGGCCTCTGCTCTTAGCAGCCATGACACCTCCAGAAGAGGAACAAACCAGCTGTCCCCATGGGCCACACAAAATACTGGAGTTGCGTCCCTCTGTCTAAATAACTGACACCCTCAGGTGGACCCCAGTGCCAATACAGGACACCTGGAAGGGAGGGAGTATGGATGCCGTGATGAGAAAATCTCATTGAGAACATCTGCAGACAAAGTCATTTCCCAACTGATTTCGTTTTTTTAAATTTCTTTTAAATGTTTGTTTATTTTTGAGATACAGACAGCATGAGCAGAGGAGGGTCAGAGAGAGAGGGAAACACAGAATCTGAAGCAGGCTCCAGGCTCTGAGCTGTCAGCACAGAGCCTGATGCGGGGCTCGAACCCACGAACTGTGAGATCATGACCTGAGCCGAAGTCGGATGCTTAACCAACCCAGGCGCCCCCCCCCCATCCCCACCCTGCTGCCAACTGATTTCATTTCTAATCCACACCTCTGTCTGGCTCCAGCTAAGAACCCACTCGCACTGCATGGAAACATCGACAGCAGCATCCCAAAGTCGGCCGAGAGCCAACGGCTGACACAGTCCGCCTCGATCCAGAGCTCTGCTCAAGCGTCAAACTGTCCAGCTCACCCTGGTGAGCAAAAAGGCCCAGGGCTGCCTGAGTAATATCCTCCTGGGGAGATGATACCTGCCTCCAGGGGGCAGAGACCACTGAGCGGGGCGGTATAAGCCTGGCACTACAAATTGCCCCTTCCCTCCCAAGGACAAGCCTTGCTTTCATCCATGAGTCCACTAAGCTTATCACTTCCATACACAGTCCTCACGGTCCCGTGGTGACCACACACGCATTTAGAGAGAATGCTCTTTTACAGCTTTGCAGGGAAGATCTTGGCATCCAACAGGGTTCACTTCTAGCTCTAGTGTTCCCCTCCATGCTTCCTGATGTAGATACACAGAAGATCTGCTGGAGAAGCCAGCCGATCAGGGCCAGTGACATAGGACTGGAGATGTGATCTGGAGAAGTCCAGGCTCAGCTCTGCAGGCGAGCAGAGAGCTGTCTACCTTGGAGCAAGTTTCTGCTCCTCTCTGAGGCTCTGATTCCCCGTCAAACGATACAGAGGTTGGATTACATTGGTGGTTCTAGAACTTCCATGTGCACAAGAAAGACCTGAGAAGCTGGTTGAAACTCACATCTGTGGGCATCACCCCAGACTTGGATTTGGTAGGTCTGGGGATGGATCCAGGAAGTCTGTGTTCTAATCAAGGTGCAGTAGTGAATGAGATCAGGGGGACCTCATTTACAAGGCCTGGACTCAATAAGGGCTTTTTCAAGGTTCTGAATATCAAGGGGCACTCGGGAGGCTCACTCAGTTAAGGATCCAGCTCTTGATTTTGGCTCAGGTCATGATCTCACGGTTTGGGAGATCAAGGTCTGCATTGGGCTCTGTGCTGACAGCACGGAGCCTGATTAGGATTCTTTCTCCCACTCTCTCTGCCCTTAGACCCCCCCCCCCAAGTAAATAAACCAATTAAAAAAAAGATTCTGAATGTTGAAGGTTTTAGGGCTCCTCAGTATGGCAAGAGGAAGCTCAAGGAGGAGGTGGGGAGGAGAGGGCTGGCCCCCAAAACTCAGGCAAGATTTGGTCTGAAGATGCTGACTTGCACTGATGCCTGGTGAGTCCTATTCACAAATGCTCTGGCATCTCCTCGCCTTTGTTTCCTTGGCTCACATCCCTGAGGCAGCACAGCGAGCGGTGGATACGGCATGCCTCCCTTCTCCAGCTGCTGAAACTTGGGAGCTGGTGCTCAGAATCTGGAAGGCCCCTGCCTCCCCGGCATTCTGGATTTTGGGTATTGTTTAGACACACTGCTTGCCTATCATGCACGCTTTTGTTCCTGCTGTCATCAGTTCCTGTATCAAAATAATCAAATCATCACAAGCTCGTGACTGTTGCTTCTGGGAAGGAGCACTGGCTGCTCGGGAACCTCATCTGGTGCATGAGGAGCTTTTCCATGGAAGGTGGGTGCAGCTCTGTGACCATCTATAGAATCCATCTTCAGCCGAGATCTGGAGGTGGGACTCCTAAATCTCAGGCCAGCAGAACTTGCTGCTTCGGATGGGAAGTTGGGGACAGTGGAGATCCTTGGGTGGGTCTCCCTCTCTCATAGCCTGAAGTCTCTGGTTCATGAGGATGCAAAAACCCAAGGGGAGGCCTTGTCTAGGCTATTAGGCACCTGTCATTCCTTTGGGTCACCCTAAGCTTTGAACACTTTCTCTATAGTTTGAGAGTTCCTTACCTAGGAGTCCGTGCCTTTTCAAGGGAGAAGCAAGACGTTTTCTTTCTCAGCCTCCTTTGCGTGTGACCTGGGATCCAGCACTCAGATTATGCCCAAGCTGGGCCCACGCTTGTGGCCGGGAGAAAGGGGCACTGGACAGATATATGGCAAGGGCCCGGCCACTACATCCAGTCTACGGAGATGGCCGTGACAGCGGTGTAGAGGTGGCACTTGGTGCCTGGCATCGGGGCACTTTGTTCCCAGAGGTGGTGGCACAGGTGTCTCCATGAAGCAGTTCTGGGATGATAGTCTTGCTCTGTCATTGCCTTGAGCCTGGCTGCCTGACCTCTGGAGATTCTGTGAGCCCCTGATGGCCTTTGTTGGCTTAAGTTGGGCAGAGAGCAACTCAGTTGTCTACACCGAGGCACCTGGGTACAGGCGATAACACTGAAGGCCCCCAGAGAAGGGGGAAACGATTCTTTGGGTGGCGCCTAAGGCAAATGAGCTTTCAAAGTTCCTCAGCCCGGGAGCCCCTTAAGAAAGAGCCAGACGGTTATGGAATTGACCTGTCGAAAGGGAGGAGCTCTGGCCAACATCACGTTCAAAGGTCCCTCCTCCCCTAGAGGCCACAGTGACCCATCCACATGACAGCCCAGTGAAGAATACTGGGCAGAGGACATGGGAGAGAAAACCTGACTGGTTTTTTTTCTTCTTAATCTACTACTCAATTTGGAGGAAACGAGCCAAGATAAGTGAACCATGAAACGAAGGCTGTGGCATGGGGTGGGCTTTTGTTCCAGAAGCAGGGGAGGGAATGTAAATGAGCTCGGCACTGTCCTTCCCATTGTGGGGCTGACCTCTTTGACGTCACACACATTCGGCAAATCCTGCCAGCTCAGGCTCCATCAATAACCCCGTGGGGATGACGCGTCTCCCCAGAGAGAAAAAGGACACATTCTCAGCAAGGATGTTCATTTCTGGGCTGCGGAAGCTCTAAAGTAATGAAAGGCCAACAATAATTAGAAAGTGTTTTTGTAAGACTCTCCTCTCTGAAGAGAGTAACACAAAGGTGCTCAGAGGCTCGTGCTAATGGGAAAATGGGATGCTCTGAAAAGCGCGCCTTTGAATCCGTGCTCCCTGGCCAGCTCCCTGGCACTCACAGATGCACAAATTAAGGGTCTGATTTTCCAATTTTCAGAAAATACAGGGCAAGAACTTTCTGGATGGAGTGAGGTTTAAAAAGAAAAAGAGAAGAAAGGCGATGAATTAAAAGGAGATATAGACATGCTCATTTTTACTTTTCTTCATTCTGTAGAGTTTCCTTCTCGAGCATCATGAAATTAGAATGTTTCAAAAAAATACACATACTCTTCGTCCATTGGGGAAAACTCTGCTCGTCTTCTCTGAACATCCAAGGGCAAGGACAGTAGGTGGTGGGCATGTCTCATAGCCTGACCGTGAACACATCAAGTGTGTGCCCCAGGGTTCCGTACAAAGCAAGTCTTTAGTATACATCTTATGAATGGGTGAGTGAAGGCAGGATGAAATAAACAGTTCGCCATTCCCCTAGCCTGTGGTGGGACACTCATTTCCTTTCTGTTCCTCCAAAGACCTGGACATCTCCTTATTCATTTAGTAACTACTGATTGAGCCCCTGCTATGCACCCAGTGCTGTGGATTATAAAGCGGATCAGACAGAAGTCTCTGCCCTTCTGAATCTTAACTTTTAATAGGGGAAGCCAATTATCAAAGGACACACATAAGTTAAATTATGTTAGATCATGGCATGTGTTATGGAGAAAGAATGAAAGAGAAATTAGGGACAGGAAGTAGCAGGGGAGGGGTGCAACCTCATTGTCTCTGAAAAGAACTTAATATTAGCCAATAGGACTCATTTAAGTGTTCCCTCCTCTGATGTCTTTGCTGGCCATCCTGGCCCATTCATTGATGGTCAGTCGACTTCTTAGTGACCTTGTCTACCTAGAATTTCTCAACATCAGCACTACCGACATTCTGGGTGGGCTTGTTCTTGGGTTGTGGGGTGTCCTGTGCCTTGAGGAATGTTTAGCAGCACCCCTGGCCTCTACCCACTACATATCAGTAGTACTTAAGCCCCCAGCTATGACAACTAAAAATGTCTCTCGACATTGCCAATGTTGTGGTTGAGAACCAATGGTGTGCCCCTTGCTATTCAGAGGATGTCAGCGGGCCAGCAGTATGAGCATTGCCTGGGAATGCGCTAGACGTGCAGAATCTCAAGTATTACCAGATCTGCTTAATGAGCATCAGTGTTTTAACAAGATTCTTGGGCGGTTCATAGGCACATGAAATACCCGGGAAGCAGTGGTCTATGCCACTCATTTGACCCTTTCAGCAATGATTCTCAAGCCTGGTATGCATCAGAATCCCCTCGAAGGCTTCCACAAAGTAGGGATGGCCAGGCCCTTCCCCCAGGTCTACGGACTCAGAGTCCCAGGGCAAGGGGTAATGGTATCCGAATTTCTGCCCAACTCCTCAGGTAACGGACGCATACTACCAATTGAGAATCATTGTGTCAGACCAGTGGCTCTCCAAGTATGGTCCCCAGACCTGTAGCATCTTGGCGCCTATTAGAAATACAAACTGTCAGGCCCCACCTCAGACGCACTGAGTCAGAAACCCCAGGGTGCGACGAGCAATCTGTTTTAACAAGGTTTTCAAGTGATTATGAGCCTCGCTCAACTTTGAGAACCGCAGTCTTTGACTAGAGAGTCAAACACAGTAGCCTTCAGGGCTACAGGCACGAATGCATGGAGCTAATAAAGATGAAATATCTTGAGAAGACCTACGGACTGCATACTATAGTCGACCTCAAGCCGACTACAGACTAGAAGTTCTCGCTCATGACATCTGAATGAAAAACAAGAAGGAAGGAAAAAGAAAACGCGCCAGCCACATAACACCTCTGCAGGCTGGGTCAGCGGGGGCGGGGGGGTGGGGGGCGCCATGCTGCCATCTTGCAAGAGGCAATACCTTAGATGGCTGTCGTCTTTCTAAGAAAACCCGGGCGGCTCCTCAAGTTAGCAGTGATCCATCCGCTGGAGGACAGATCTCTACTTCTTGGTAACCTGGAGGAACCTGGTGAGACCCAGGAAGGGCTGGGCAGATTTGGATTCATTCTCACTGCACCAAATTGCTTCCAAACGAAGGCACAGAGGAGAGTCTGGGCTGGAAGAGGCTTGCAAGGGGAAGGCCAGGTTCTCAGGGCAAAGGTTGCATGAGAAAAGGGTTTCTCAACCTTAGCTCTGTGGACAATCGGGGCCACGGAGGTCTTTGTCATGGGGACGGGGAGGCTGTCTTGTTCCTTGAGGGTCACTTAGCAGCACTCGGATCTCTGCTCACTAGATGCTGATAGCACCCCACCCAACCAAAGTTTCCAGGCACTGCCAAAGATCCTCCGGGGACAAACGGTCTCTGGCTGAGAACCACTGAGTTAGAAGCAGGAAAGGGCAAGAACAAGAGAAAAATCAGCCTCCACGTTTAAGCTGAGGTCTGTTCGTCTCAGGGTGGCCCCGGCCAAGGATGGCATTGCTGTCCAGGGTACAGCTCCTCTAGGGGGCTGTCTTTTCTCTGGAGTAAGCTTCGGGCTGCCGGAGCTTCATCAGGTCTCGGTCAAGGCCCCCCTCCTCCCCCCATCTAATCCTCTTTCTCCCCTTGTCTTTCACACCTGCTGCCCCCCATAAACCCTCTGCACTTTTAGCCCCATGCCCATGTCTACTTCCGACACGCGAGCATCAGCAACACGCCGGGCACAGCAGCCGAAGTCTGGAGCCTGGTCTGTCCTGTCCCCCGTGTCTGTTCGTAACACCTGCGGCACTGAGAACCCTTGAGTGGTTCCCAACGGACTGAAGATGCTGACGAGCCACATCCGGCCTCCTGATGAAGGCAGGGAGGGCTCCCCAAGCTGGGACGTAGGGGCGGACGGCGGGCACCCCCAGCCTGTCTTCCCAATGGTCCGTCGTTCTTAAGCGAGGGAAGAAACTTATTGCGGTACTATCAGGCGAGAAGGTATTTGCGAACATAGATCTTTGAAGATCCCCCTTTGTCCACCCCGTGATAAATGCTCCCTGTCTGAGGGGCTCTCCAGGGTTTCTGTGTGCCTTCTATTCCACGCACTGCTCTGGGAGAAGAGAATTCCAAACCCCAACTCCTTTTAAATACATAACAGATTACAGTTACAAATTGATGTCAAGCGTGCGAGCTGTAGCCGGCTTCCTGCCAGGACCGCGCGCCTATTCTATTATTTATTTTGAAATAATAAGAGTCTAAGATGCATGTCGCAGAAGGGGAGAGATCGCGTTCCCAGTCTGAATTCCTGTGACACTCTCACTTTACCTGGGCACGGGTAAGCGGCTGCTGACAGATTTTTAAAGTGGGATCCACATCCCGCAGGGGTGGGGAGGAGACGGTGAGTCCTGCTTCATAAAGAGTCAGAGAGGGAGGGAGACACAGGGAGGCGGCCAGCTCTTTGCCCGGCGTGAGAGTGGCCCACTCTCTCTTGAATCCGGAGAAACAGTCCTCCACTGGGGGCAAGGAGACTTCGGGGGTCACTCTGACACTTAAGGCCTCAGCTTTCCCTTCTGAGATATGGGGCCAAAAATCCTCCTGCCAGGTCGTAGGGGTCCTTGTGAGGTCACGTGAGCACGTGATCAGGAGTGCATGCCACGTGGTTTGGCACATGAGAGAGCCCGCTCCGTGTCAGAAAGGACGGACCTTCCAGACTCTTGGGGGCACTTTTTTGGTTCAGTTAAAGGGGACTTGAGTCGCAAGCATCTTCTTTTTTTTTTTTAATGTTTTTTATTTATTTTTGAGACAGTGCAAGCAGGGGAGGGTCAGAGAGAGGAGATACAGAATCTGCAGACAGGCTCCAGGCTCTGAGGTGTCAGCACAAAGCCCAACGCGGGGCTCGAACCTACGAACTGTCAGATCATGACCTGAGCTGAAGTCGGACGCCTAACCGACTGAGCCACCCAGGCGCCCCCGCAAGGCGTCCTTGACCTCTCTTGAGTAGCTCAGGTCAGAGGCACTGCAGCAGCCCCCTGCCACCCTCGCTGTCCACAGTCATCAGCTCCCTGTCTCTCCTGTACGCCGGGTCCTGCCTATTCAAGAAAGGGAAGCACAATAGTGCCCTGGGGGCTACGGGCAGGGCAGGCAGGGGAGGGGGGTTTCCCCCACACAGAGTTTCCTAAACCCCTCAGGATTTCACAAGACAAAGGTAAGGGCAGGAACCTGCCTTTCTTCTCTTTAAAATGCGGAGTATAGGATCCAGGGCTGCAAAGAGCAAAGACATCTAATACGCCCAGAGAAGGGGTCTGCCGCATGTCAGAGAGCTGAGACAGAGGACGGCCACCACATCCCAGGGACGGACGAGGAGCCCCTGAAACGGGACTGTGTGCTCCCCTGCCCGAGCGCGAATGGGATATACCGGAAAGTGTTCATTCCGGAATCTTCTACTTGGAATAAAGGAAATGACACATAAAGTTCCCAGGTTTCCTGGAGACTTGATTTCCCCCCATTTTTCTTCTTAACTAAAGAATTTATGTAGAGGTGCAGGAACGTCCCTGTGGAGCCTTAAGGATCCTAGCATTTTTGAGCAACATCTGAATCACTGGGCTTTTTCTGGCAGCTCCCACCCATCATCTTTTTTTTTTTGTAATGCTTATTTATTCACTTTTGAGAGAGACAGAGAGTACAAGCAGGGGAGGGGCAGAGCGAAAGGGAGTGAGAGAATCCCAAGCAGGCTCAGGGCTGTCAGCACAGAGCCTGACGTAGGGCTTGATCTCATGGGAACGGTGAGATCATGACCTGAGCTGAAATCCAGAGTCAGATGCCCAGGGGCACCTGTGTGGCTCAGTTGGTTAGGTGTCTGACTTCGCTTCAGGTCGTGATCTCACGGTTCCTGAGATGGAGCCCCACGTCGGGCTCTGTGCTGACGGCTCAGAGCCTGGAGCCTGCTTTGGATTCTGTGTCTCCCTCTCTCTCTGCTCCTCTCCTGCTCATGCTGTCTCTCTCTCTCTCTCTCTCTCTCTCTCAAAAATAAATAAACGTTAAAAAAAAAAAAGAGTCTGACACCCAGCTGAGCCACCCAGGTGCCCCGCTTCCCTATTATCTTACGTGAATGCTGTCACATCAGAGTTCATTCCACACTGGGGCTTAAAGGACTTCTATTTTCAAAAGGAAGATGCAGAAGATGGACTTGAAGGTGTTACGTGCGGGGAGTCAGGGTTTTGTTCCGGTTTGGTTCCAAGAAGCAATCTGATTGCAAGAGTTGTACATAACGGCACCTAATCAGAAACAGATCTATTTTCATTGGTTTCCTTTTCTTTCTTCCTTCCTCCCTTTCACACTCATCTGCATATACTGCAGAGAAGGTAGGTTGCAGGTGCTGCCAGTTATCTGGGTCAACTTGAAGACCCATGTTTTGAAGCTTTTCAAGGGGGAATCCTTCCACACGGGAGGCAATGAGGTTCCCACCGGGACACCCCTTCCTGTTTTCTCTGTTTGCTCCGGAATACGTACAACCTGAAGAGAAATCTGCCTGAGGTTAAAGTCAGCTGTTTGGTTCAGATAAAATACAGCCAGTCTGCCTGGAAAAACACAATGTATTCAGGGCTCCTGCAGTGTGGATGAATCTGGACCCTCAAACGCATAATCGGAGGCGCACGGTTAAGGGAATGGCACCAGCCTCTAATGTTCTTGCTAAAACGGTAATTTCCTCAACTTCCTTGGGCTCAAGGAGTTGGGGACAAATGGATCATCGGCTGAATGGCTCCCTGGCGTATACTCACTGGCAAGTGTCCTCATCAAGGTGATTCGGACCCTGTGTAAGGGCCAGGTCTTCAAGGAAAGCCACACATCAAGTGCTCTAAGGATGCTGACGGGCTCTCCAGCAGCGCCGCCAGCAAGGGCTCACAGCTTGCCTTGCTTCCCCTCATTTGTCACGTGGGGATTGCGGCTGGCAGTGTAGGTAGTAGCCATGGTGGGCATTGAATAATGTCCTGTCCCCCCCAGCCCCACTACCCCCATTCAAGTCTACCTGGAATCTCAGACTCTGAATCTTATTTGGTAAGAGTCTTTATAGATGTAAGTAGTTATGAATCCAGAGACGAAATCTTGGATTTAGGGTGTGTCCTTGTGAAAAGAGGAGAAAACCCGGAGAGACACCGGGAAGAAGCCCGCAAGAAGACCGAACAGGTGCTTGTTGGAAAGAGATTGGAGTAAGGTTGCCATAAACCAAGGCGCTCCTGGAGCAAGAAGAGGCAAGGAAGGACCCTCCCCAGACCTTCTGCGGGCGTGTGGCCGCACCTCCTGTATGTGTCATTTCAGGCCAGCAGTTTGTGGAACTGTGTCCTGGCAGCCCTGGAAAACTACTGTACGAGCTTCATCATCGTACGTGGTCACAGTCGTGTAGACAGCACACGAGTAGAAGATCGTAACTACACGCCATTCCCCGCATTCTGCGTCTCCCGGTGTCTCCGCAGATCTCTTCCTTCCTGGAGCCTCCGGATTGCAAAGGGAACGTGAAACCGTTGGCCCCCGGACGGTGGGTAAAGTGAGGAGCTGCCTCTTACCCAAATAAGATGGCTGTGTCTTCACAAAACCTCCAGAGGGGCGCTGGGGCGGCTCAGTCCGTGAGCATCTGCCTTCGGCTCAGGTCATGATCTCACGGTTCGTGGGTTCGAGCCCTGCGACAGGCTCTGCGCTGACAGCTCGGAGCCTGGAGCCTGCTTCGGATTCTGTGTCTCCCTCACTCTCTGCCCTCCCCAGCTCACACTCTGTCTCTCTCTCTCTCAATAAATAAACATTTAAAAACAACAACTAGAATACAAAGAGCGGAGATGGTAAGAGCTGATGAGGACTCAGCACGTGGCAACGGGCCAGTCTCTGCCACACACTCTACGGGCTCGTTCAGGCCGGATCCTGGTGGGTGAGGTGACAGTCACCCCGGGTTCACACAAGGGGGGCCGCCGTCACCCCCCAGAGGTTAAGTCCCTCCGGCAGAACCGGCTCCGATCCCAGGCCTGCAGCGCCTGCGTCCTGAGCCACCACCCCGCCCCCCCGCCTCCCCACCCTGCTCGCACCCCCGCGAGCACCCAGGGCCGACCCCTGCGACCTCAGGCTTCTCCACACAGAACACAAAGGTACCGCACTTAAATAATTGATTTTGATGGAAACGAAGCCATTGCATAACTTATTCATCAATCAGTCTATCAGCACAGCCGATAAATGTCATTCTTTTGATGCCAAACTCTTCATGGGATGAAAACGTCAACAGGGATAATGCATTTCCAGTGCAGTTACTATTATTTTAGAGGCAGCTATTGGAGATTCTTGGAGATTGCTAAAAGATAACAGAGAGAGGTTTCGCTTCATTGGCTCAAACCTCCTGTTCGTTGGAGCGCTGTGTTGTCCTGTTCCCGGGAGATGCTGTCGGCATGAGGCAGGACGGGGCGCGTCACAGCCTCCGGTCACAGTGTCTGTGTGGATAAGACCACTCTGTGGGGGGACGGGGGGAAACAGGGACACTTGGGCAGCTCCAAACGCCTCGCTAAGAATACAAAGCCAGTCTTGTTCCCAGGCAGGGGGACTGTTTGTGCTGACAGTTCTCAAACACTGGGCATCAGTATTCGAGATGTAAAGACCACCACTCAAGAGAAACAGAAATGGACGTATACAGACTTCTGAAGAACCGAAATACTCATGGTTTTGAGGAAGAACCGCTACAAACGGGGCCTGGGACCTGGCGAGCTAGCCGACTCCTTCTTCCTCTAACATTCAGTCCTGACGTCCACACTCAGGAGCCCCCTGAGACACACCCAGGTGGGGACTGTCAAGCCTCAAGGGTGTGTGGCTGGCTGTCCATTCCCGAAAGCTGGCCCACATTGAACTTCCTGGCCCGTGGTGTCAGCAGCCCGTTGACCTGCCATTGCAGATGCCCGAGAGGTCTCGTCTGGCCTTGAGGACACAACACGTAACTAGTAACGGTCAGTCAGTCCAAAGGAAATGGCCACTGTCCTGTTCGTTGGGAACAGGCCTCTGCTAAAGCCTGCCCACTGGGAGGGGGTGTGGGGATAATGACGTTGGTGCACGTGGCCTTTCCCCCCCTCGGAGCCTTCTCTCCTCTCCTTCCTGACCCAGGCACACATAGACACCTCATAAAACCCTACAAGATAGGCATGATTACAAACCTACGTTACTGATGAAGAAACTGAGGTAAAGAATAGTCCTCAGGATCACTCAGCTAGTAGTGGTGAAGCTGTGATTCTACCTCAGTCCTCTCTGATTTCAAGAGACTATGGCCCACTACTTGTTTTTATAAATAAAGTTTTATTGGAACACGGCCAAGCCCATTCATTTATGTATGGTCTACAACTGCTTTCTTGTTACAATGGCAGAGTTAAACTGTTGCCACAGACACAGAATGACCCACAAAGACTAAACTGCTTACTATCTAGACCTTTACAGAAAGTGTGCTGGCCCCTGCTCTTAACCATAACAATGTTCAATTGATCAAAGGTGCAGGGGCCCCGGCAAACAAAGCAGGGGTGGCTGAACCAGGCGGGGAGGGTTCGACAGCCCTTCTGGATGCGATCACCAGAGACCAGGCCCCTCCTCACATCCTTTATTCATCATCTCTAACCTCTGGCATTAGAATCACCCCTTCCCGTGGCTCAAGAATCGTGCTGCCTCTCCGTGCCTCAGTTTCCCCACTCACCAATGTGAAGACCAGCATCATCTCTCTCATGGAATTTTCATGACATTTAAATGAGACTTGGGAGACAAAAGGCTCAAGACAGGGCTTGGCACAGAGTCGGCCCTCAATGACCACTGATTTCCTTCTTTGCTTGGGCCGGTGACCAACAATATTATTCTGTGTCCCTGGCAAAAGTGTGGTCCCGTCGTGGAAGCCACTGCCACCAGCCTGCTGTTCAAGAGGCCCACCAGGCAGAGGGATGGAGAGGGCTCTGCTCTCTGGATAGATAAACACGCAAAAGGCAAAATGCAGCCCACTTGAGGACCATCTTCCTGCACAGCCACTGACCTGGTGTCGATATTACTGTGACCTGCCGGCCATCATGGAAGCATGACTGTGGCTCTCGGACCGGCTACGGGAGGCGACGGGACTTGCTCTCACATGCAGGTTTTCCAACAAATCTGAGTCTTCTGCATTGAACCTGTGGCTCGACTGTGGCGGCACAGGGCCGGGCTCAGCAGCCGCCAGACCCAGGTGTGAATCCTAGCTTTGTGGCTCCTCAGCTGTGTGACTTCAGGAAACCCACGCACCCCCCCCACACCCCCTACCGCCACCAGTTTCCACATCTGAAAAATGGGCCTGTGAGTGGCTACAACAGTCCCTGACTTAGATACTAAGTATCTGAATAGAAATGAGGACTCACACGTGAAATGTTTAGACACAGCCCGGCTCGGAAGGAACAGTGGACACGGGTTATTGTTCCTCGTGTCCTTAAGGCCCCCAACTCCCGCCCCCCCCAAAGGCAGGGGTCTGCTGCACGGTCCCGGGGGGAAGGAGGCATCTGTGTTCGGCCCCGGGTGGCCGGGGTGGCTCGGCACAGTTCAGCCTTCCAGTCTTTCTCTCTGCCTCCCGGCCCCTATTCAAGCAAGTGATAATCGCATTATCGGGATTATCTCCCCGCGGTCTCCAAGCCGGCTGCCCTGGGACTAGGGTTTAATTCCGTTTTAATAACAGGTTCTTAAACACATTTGAAAACAAAATTATGATGCCCTTTCATCCCTTCGGTTGGGGGAAAAAAGCCTTCCTAATGTACAGTAACGTGTTGGGCTTTGTGCGGTCTAATGTTGTGTTGTTGGGATCTTTGTGTTTTGTTTAAGAATGTGTATTGTTTTGGAGGTTATTGGGGGCTGGGATCCCAGGCTTTTTCTGTTTCAGAATGATTTCCCTGGCAACAAAGGAAACAGCTCGTCTTCCCAGATGCCAGGACCTGCCTTATTTGAAAATTGCCTTGTTGTAGGGCCAATAGGGATCATGGTTTCCAAAGGCAGCAAACTCGCTTTAAGATGATGTGTCCAATTCAGGGACAGGCTTGGAAGACTCTGTGCATCTCGTATTCATGGAAAACATAACATTTTACTTTCCCAGGCAGGGCCCAAGGTGGTGGTTGATTTTCTAGAAGTTTCTATTGATTGTAAAGGATACAACGTGTAGGGCTGCCTGTGGGAGACAGGAATGGAAAAAAAAAACTCACTGGGCTTAAAGTGAGCAGAGGCTACGTACCTGATGGTTTTTATTCCCTTATCTCTCAATATTTTTCCCCATTATTGGCCACCACACCCTGAAAAAAAAACATAGCGTCCTAGATTTCACAAAGGCTAACATTTTGTCTCCTTGCTGATCTATAGAACTACCACTAATTTCACTATTAGTAATACATTCCTTTGACTAGATTCTGCCTTTTCCTGGCAGCCTCCTTTAAAACACAAATATCATTAAAGCAGGTACAAGTGGAATCCCTTGCCAGTCCCTAAAGATCCCTGTGTGAGCTGGGATAATTCCAGGACTACCTGAAGGTCACCCGGACTTCCCTGAGACCGCGTGGAGTGGATGAACCTGGCAGGGGGGTTTGCGGCAGGAAAACCTGTGATGGAGAGAAGGAATATGGGGACACAGAGGACTCCCCGGTGGACAGTGGCCTAAACCACTTATTTGCAGGCACCCTTTCTATGGCAGATATTCTAAACCTGGTTCAAGGGGCGCCTGGGTGGCTCAGTCCGTTAGTTGAGCATTTGACTTCAGCTCAGGTCATGATCTCATGGTCTGTGAGTTTGAGTCCCACATAGGAGAGAGAGAGACAGCTTAGGGGGCCAAAGTCTGTGACCCGATGTGCAAAATGTCATTATATTTGTGTTTTTCCCCAAGTTTATACTTTTTACCAAATCCTCCAAGAACTCTGGCCCAAAAAGATTATAAATAATCTTAAGAGCCAACATTTGCTGAGGTCTTTCCAGGCGACGGGCACAGTGCTTCGCAAACACTGGTTCACTTGCCCCTGCCCTCCCATGGTGACCTGAGTTAGCACTTTGTGCCCTTTTCACAGATAGAGAAACTGAGTTTCTGTCTTGGTCAAGCGGCAGAGAGAACAATGAGGGTCAAAACTCCAGCGCTCATTTATTTAGTGCTTACTATGTGCCAGGCAGTATTTACTCATCATCTCGGGTCCTCACGGTCAGTCTCTGCAGTGACACACACAGAATTTTAAGAACTCGCCCACGACCACAGAGCCAAGAAGTGGCATCTCCCACTCCGGCCCTCTCCTGGGGTCTGTGGGCACCTTGACCCCACTCCTGAGCATGGCTTCTGGAATGCCTCCTTCCAGCCCCCCACGGTACGCTGCCATCCAGTCTCACACGGGTCTCCAAAATCCACGGGGGGAAACTGCTTTGGCCTCACAATCAGGTGACTGAAGGGAAAGCACGTCCCAGCACTGGGGTGCTGCCCCCACGGAGGACGGAGCCTCAGTCCCGGCCAGGGTCTGAGGACACGACACCAGACCTGTTCCAGAAGGTACACACGTGGGGTCTGGAGAGGCCCGGCCCCCGCCTCCAGAAACCCAAGACTCAGCCTGCGACCCACAGTCGTCACGTAAGGACCTGACCCACCTCCGAGGGGGCTCGCGGTGGAGCGGCGCTCCTAAACGTCAGGTTTTCGGAGCAGCGCAGGTGACAACCAGCACCTTCTGCTTTCCACCAGCCAGGCGCACTCTCTGGCCTCAGTTTCCCTCACCTGTAAACTGGGGGCAGCAGCACCGCTCTGCATTGTTTTGGGGATGAAATGAGAGACGCAGATGGAGTGGCTAGGCTGTGAGTTCTGTCGTCTTGGGTGACAACTGTGGGTGATGACTGTTTTGAGATCTTCTGAGCTCTGCCCGTGTGAGACTTCCAGCTGCCATTACCTCTTGGCAGGGCAGACTCCCTGGCACTGAGGGCCTCCTCGGGATGAATTTCAGTGCTCAAACCAGGAAAGTCGCAGGCAAACTGGGATGAGCTGATCATCCTGCTCTGAGCAGGCAGCTCCCTCCCAGCCCGGAGACCCCCCTGGGGCTGCTCTCCGCCCCCCTCCCCAACCCCCAGGCCTTTACCAGCAGGTAGACACATACATGGGTTCACCTGCTGAATCCTGAAGCTCAGTTATTTGGAACTGAACAGAAACGGAAGACGCTTTCCCTTTCTGAAAACCAGCTCTGCATCGGAGCCACCAAAATGTCAGTTTCCCCATCAGCTGAGAAGCAAATTGTTCTAATCTCGATCTGTCCCAGCAGCTAAGCCTGCTTATAATGAAGCACTTTCCAAGCACTCGCCCGAGAAGGCATTTCAGACGTCCAGTGATTTAAGCCACCTCTGTTAAGCTCAAACAAACAAAAACCTATAAAGAGGGATTTCACTAATTCACTCTAATGACCAAGAGACCCGTCTAAATACACTACATTATCAAGGGGATGAGAAAAATAATTAAAAAACCCAAGAGCCAGTAAGCACATAAATTTACTTTATTGAACCAGCCAGAGTTACAATGTAACTCAGGACCATGGGTACTTGGTTATGGTCTGCTGGGGATGCCTCAGCCCCGAGTAGAGAACCCGGAAAGGCATCCCTAAAGCTCCCTGGCCTCCCTGGGCTCTGCTTTCTCCGCTGCAGAGAGGAACCGGGTGGAGGTGGGGGTTGGCATCTTCACTGGAGCCCAGATGAGTGGCTCTCAGAGTGTGGCCCCCGGGCCAGTGGCAGCAACAGCACCTACTAACCTGTAAGAAACGCGAGTGGCTTGGGCGCCCGCATGACTCCATAGGTTAAGCGTCGGACTTCAGCTTCGGCATGATCTCGAGGTTCGTGGGTTTGAGCCCCGTGTCAGGCTCTGTGCTGCTCAGAGCCTGGAGCCTTCTTCTGTGTCTCCCTCTCTCTCTGCCCCTCCCCTGCTCATGCTCTGCCTCTTTCTCTCTCTCTCAAAAATACATAAACATTAGAAATATTAAAAAAAAGAAATGGGAGTGGTTCTTAGCCTTAAGTTTGAGAACCACCTGCCCAGATCAGTTGAGGGCTTTACTCAACTTGCTGGACAAAGCTGACAGCTGCTGCTCTCATTACAGATTCTGTCCCAGACCTGGATGAGAGAGTGGCCTCCCCGACCCTGGGGACACACACGGGCAGGGCTGGAGTCTCTGGAGCAGAGGGACTTCTCTTCTAGCTCCTTACCAATGGGGGTGGGGGTCCGACCCGTGAGCCCCTGTGGGCCCCCGGCATGCCCAGTCTTGGAAGGCATTTCTAGAAAGACCAACTGAAGACAGGACTTGGGGCCTGGAGAGGGCAAACTCCACAGGCCCTGAAAGCAACAGAGATCCACAAAATGACCTCTGTGCAGGGGAGAGGGGCAGAGGGGCTTGTCCTGGGGAGGCCAGGAAGACTGAGAGATGGATGCCTTCGCTCAGCAATTTCTGAGCTCTCTACCTGGGGCTGACAGATGCACTAAGAGGCCACAGCAAAGAACTCAGGGTGCTGAGTTAAGTTGTAGCTCACTAGGCAAGTACTCTGTTGGCAACGTCTGGAAGCATTTTGGTTGGCACATCCAGGCATGAGGTTTGCTCCTGGCATCCGTGGGTCAGAAGCCCGGGGGCACAGGAGAGCCCCACAACACGGAATGGCCCACCTCCAGGTATCAGTCACGCCAAGGCTGAGAAAGATGGATTTTGATGAACTATTCACGTTTGACCAATGTTTAGTGAGCACCTACTGCCTCCCAGGTACCCTATCGGCGATCAGCAGAAAGAGATAGATTTCTCCATTCACTCAACCCTTAGAACAGGTCGAAACCCCACAGATGTGTCCTTTGGCCTGAGTGGTGTTTTGTGTTTTTTAAACCAACAATGAATTAGCTGTTAACATTTAAATCTCAGGAAACATCATGGAAAATCTAGGCTTCTAACTTTTCTTAAAAACCCAGAAGGATCTGGGGGCATTCTGGGCTTGCATTCGTAGACAGAGAAAGCTGACCGGAGCTGCTGCGTATTTTAGCGGCTCTGACGTTTGCCATGGTCCCGAGCACTCCCGGGGAGCTGCGTCAGCTACTAGCTGTCACTTGCTCTTGTCACCTCACCGGGCACCTGCAGGCATATGAACTTGTCCCCTCCGTGCCAGAGCCTCACCCCTCTACCCCACACTGATATGTTTTAAACATGTAACTGTAACCCTTTGGATCATTCAACATCTCTTCCCCTATTTCCAGTTACTACTGGACCTCTCCAGAAAAGACTGTTCTTGGAGAGCCGTGAACGGACCCGAGGCTGAACCACCCTCCAAAGGAGAAATGGTGGGAGCACCTCTTACCTCATCAGGAGCATCAACATAGTCCCCCTGTTTATCTGTCAATTTCCTGTACAAGACTGTGAATTCCACATGGCTGGCCCCCGTTATTTATCTCTAAGTTGGCAGAATTTCTCAACCCTGGCGTTATTATATTTGGATCAGGTAACTCTCTGTTGTTGGGGTTGTCCTAGGCATCATGACTGTTCAGCAGCACCCTTGGGTGATACTCACTAGATGCCAGTAGCACCTACTCACTCCCAGGTGTGACAGACAACTAAAAATGTCTCCAGACGTTGCCCCAGGAAGGCAAAATTGTCCCCACTTAAAAATCATTAAGTTGGTGTATGGCCTGGAGCATAGGCAGCAATGAAATGTTTTTGGGATGGATGGGTGGGTGGATAGACAGACAAATGGATAGATGGATGGATAGATGGATAAGTGAATGGATGGATGGGTGGGTTGGTGGATGAGTGGATGGGTGGATGGATGAGTGAATGGATGAATGAATTGATAGGTAGGTAGGTGGATGGATGGATGGATGGATGGATGGATGGATGGATGGATGGATGGATAGATGGATGGATGGATGGATGAATAGATGGGCAGGTGGGTAGGTGGGTGGGTGGGTAGGTGGATGGATGGGTGGGTGGATGGATGAGTGAATAGAGAGTAGGTAGGTGGATGGGTGGGTGGATGGATGGGTGGATGGATGAGTGAATGGATGGATAGATGGATGTATGGATGGATAAATAAATGAATGAATGAATGAATGGATGGAGGTGGGTGGGTGGGTGGATGGACTGATGAATGAATGGATGGATAGGTGGGTGGGTGGATGGATGGACGGCCCCCCAAAAATAAACATGTGACAGCAAGACTAAGGAGCAGGTGGAAGAAGAAGGTAGACAGATTCAAGCCACAACCAAATGAGACATAATGAAGAGGGAATCTAATACAATGACTTGGAAATGGCAGTTTTAAATAAGAGCAAATTGGGCTAAAATCCCACACACCTTCTCAGGGATGCTTTGAGTTATTTAAAGTGAAGAGCCCTTGTTATAGCTTCTAACAGGGTCAGGATTCCATGGCTGGGGTGAGTCCTCACACACACAAAGATGCAGCTTCCTAAATTGCATTTGTTTTCTGCTAGTTCGCTTATTTTACTTCTGAGTTTTGTTCTTGAAGCTGGGCCCTGACTTGTAGCCTGATGGTCTGCCCTGTGCAAACTGCATTTCAGTACCAAAATGTCCTGTTCTATAGGAATTAACTTAAAGCCAATGAAGGCAAAGTTTGAGAAGCTACGGAATGGTGCATGATTTTCCTCTGGGTGGGGGGGGGGTCTATTTGCATCTCATGGAATGAGCAGTGTCATCAAATTACCCCTATTTTAGGTAAAGAAGATGAAAACGTGAGTGGGGGGCTCTGGGTTCAGGCACATTGGCCATTTAATCAGGACCAACTAAGACACATTCCCCACCCATCAAATGTCACGAGCTACATTATGATTTATCTTTTCTTTTAATGCTGGAGTTCAAATGGTTCGTTTAGACCCTGCAATTATTCTCTTGGGGAAAAAAGCCCCAATCAAAATTTTGGAAAATAAATCCAATCAAGTAAATGTTCTTTTCAATGATGCTTCCACAGAATAACCCTCATCAAGACTGAGTTAATGGTTTTGTGCCAGCTGATTCCTGCCTGTTTGTGGAAGCATTCTTCAGTTCGGAGGTCAGAGGGGGAGACAGCTCTGCACTCCAGGACCCACACAACACCCCCGTGCCCCCCTCCACACCCTATCTGTTTGGTAGAAGAGGTGAGGAGGAGAGAGGCTGATTTCTCACTGATTATACACTATTCCTCTGTCCCTGTTCATTAACAGGGAAGACAGGTACGGAAGTGAAAGAAAACCTCCCCAGTCATTACCAGCAAACTGACAAGACGCTCATGTGTACAGAGAGCCCCTCCCTGCCCCCCACCACCCCCGGGCAAAATAAAGGAAGGCTAGGACTTCTTGCCAACACAGCAAGTCTGAACTGCTTCTTCTAAACAACGCAGCCTGTGAAGACAACATTGGACAAGAGCTGCTTTCCCGAAGTTCGTAAAGCCAAATGTGGCAAGTTGAAAATGACATGAGGAATACCAGAAACGTTTCCGTTCGAATGATGACTGGTCCCACACTGGTCACTTAAAGCGCGAACGATTTTATCTTAATGATGCTTTTGGACTTAAAGTGTGCTGGGTGACTTTCTCTGAATTCCAAATTCATACCGTTTTAGGAAATCCACCTGACCTACAGCTCAGTGGGTTTGCTCTCCACACACTCCCCTGCCCCGTACGCAAGGGGTGGCATCAGGAGACTGAGGGTGTGACCTGTCTTCTCTTTGATTCCCTGGACCCGCCTGTTCCCAATCTGGTGAGTCACTGATCCCAAGAGAGGAGAAGGGGCCCTCGGTGTGGTGGGCACAGTCCCCAAGCTCATACATGCCCCAGACAGTCCTTTCGGGGGGGGCCGTCCACGAATACTGGCCACGTAATTTTCCACTGTACGAAGAAGCTGCTGATGAATGAAGTACAAATTTATTTGAAACATTACTGAATTCATAGTCTCTGTGTCAGTTGTGATGTGTATCAGTCAAAAGATGTTAAAAGTGGAGTTACGTCATGTGGGAGGGGAAGCATTTTAATCATGAAAATGGTTTTCATGTACAATAAGAGGAAGCACTTCTCTGACTTCTGGTCCCGTTGTAATTCTTTAAAACACGCTTGATTTAATGTTTCCTTATCATTTTTTTCTAATATTTTAATTTTATTTTTGAGAGAGAGAGTGAGAGAGAGAGAGAGAGAGACAGAGAGAGACAGAGAGACAGAGTGCAAGCAGGGGAGGGGCAGAGAGAGAGAGGGAGAGAAAGAATCTGAAGCAGCCTCCAGCTCCGAGCTGTCAGCACAGAGCCCGACATGGGGCTCAAACTCACAAACCACAGGATCACGACCTGCGCCCAAGTCAGAGGCTTAACTGACTGACCCACCCAGGTGCCCCCTCTTTTCTTTCATATCATTGTACCGACTCACACTACCTTAAAACATGCAAATGAAAAGCAATCAGACACGAACGTTTGTGGATTTCACGGGATCGTGATGATCATCAGAATCAAATCATGTCAGAGTGGGATTTCTGCCGTTTCTATCTCTGCTCCTCTTAGTTCATGCTGGGTATTTTTTCCTAACCCTGAGCTAAAAGCCACCCACTGAGAGACCTTCCGAATGAACAGGCTTCACTGATCTTCTTTAGGATCGGCCCGTCTTAGAGCAGCTACTTACTAGTGTTTCTGTAACGTGCCCAGAAGGAAACCCGAGGACCTCCCTAGGGCTGCACGGGTTTATGGACCTACTTCACCGCAAAGACAGGAAAACGTGAACCTCGCTTGTGACAGTGGACTCATCGGGCTCTGGGACACAATGCAAACGACCATCAACCACTGCCCCAAGGTCACGGACTTACAGAGCACTACTTGGGCTTCACTTCCAGCTCGTCCAGTTTCCTGCTGTGTGACCTGGCACAAGTCAGTTCACTTCTCTGTGCTTCACTGCCCCAGCTACAGAGTTGGAAAAACAACATTGCCTTCCTCCACCCTTAAATGTAAAGAATTTAGGGCCGGGGCTGGCACAAAGTAAGTGTCCTCTTGGTGGTGGTCCGAATATTAGGTCTTCTGGGGGGGTATGAGTCAGAGACGGTGGGGCTCCTTGTCCATGAACTTTGGGGACAGGACAAACCTTTACTTGGCTGAGGGGCTCAACCATCAGAGAAATAACGCGGCGCCTGCTCTGCGGTAACTGATCTCTGCTTTGTGGAGCTCAGACGCCATGGCAAACAAGTCGGGGCACTCTTCCCTGTTCCTAGTGGTTTGGGAAGCCATCCTGGAAGATTTAAACATGTGGACAGAACGGATGTGTTCATTCAAATTCCTCTGCCACCATCTTAACAGAACTGAGTGCCACAAGCTGTCTGCTTTTAAGGGGATGAGATGAACAGAGTTGTCTAACGCAGACAATAAAATAAATATTTTTCCACTTTTATACCCATGACTCCCATCCCGTCAGTCCTGTGAATATTCATGGAAGGAAAACCCCTCTGACCTGAGGTTTCCATCCTCGTGCTTAATGGTGGGTTGGGAATCACTCCTTCGAAGGGCTCAGTCCCTACAGCTCCTTCTCTGAACTCCAAGGGCAACGTCGACCCCAGCCCCTCTGCTGTTCTGGTCTCCTCTCCAACAACCTCATCCAAGACATGCCCGGCATGTCTTTCCTTAGATCTTTCCTTAGATCAACTGAGATCAGATGCCCTACCAATGGGCAAGTTCAATAAACCTGTGGGTATCTATCAAAGAAATCGATGCTCACTAAAAATCATTACTGAACTCTCTTTATGTTTCTCATTTAATTTCCAAATAGGATTTCCTGTAAACACATTTTCTATTATAAATTAGTAATACCACATTCCCAGCATGAAAAGCTTGAAAAATACAAGAAAGTTGGCGGAAAGAAAATGACCTCTATTCCCAAGCCCAGAGTTAATTACTGTCAATATTTTGCTGTATCTCCTTCTGGTTTATTTTTCTCTCTGTAATTTACTGCCCCCTCCCCCCAGTTTTACCGAGACAAAGTTGACATATAACACTGTTCTAGTTTTAGGTATACAACACAATTATGTGACACATGCATATACTGTAAAATGATTGCCACAGTGTTTAACATCCATCATTTTACATAGTTATAATTTTTGTGCTAGGGATGACAACTTTTACAAACTACTCTTTTAACAACAGTTCAAATATATAATACACTTTTGTTAACTACAGTCATCATGCTGGGGTGCCTGGGTGGCTCGGTAGGTTAAATGCCCACTCTTGATTTTGGTCCAGGTCATGATCTTGCGGTTCGTGGGTTCGAGCCCCACATCGGGCTCTATGCTGACGGCACAGAACCTGCTTGGGATGCTCTCTCTCCCTCTCTGCACCTTCCCTGCTCCTGCTCCCTTTCTCTCAAAATAAATAAACATTTTTTTAAAGCCTTACAATAGGGGCGCCTGAGTGGCTCAGTTGGTTAAGCATCCAACTTCGGCTCAGGTCGTGATCTCATGGTTTGTGAGTTCGAGCCCTGTGTCAGGCTCTGTGCTCGGAGCCTGGAGCCTGCTTTGGATTCTGTCTCCCTCTCTGTCTGCCACTCTGCTGCTCATGCTCTGTCTCTCTCTCTCAAAAATAAAAAAACATTAAAAGAAGCCTTAACTATAGTCACCACACTGTACATGGCCTCCACAGGACCTACTTATAACTGAGGCTGGTACCATTTTACCTCCTTCACCTACTTCCCCTGCCCCCACCCCTGCCTCTGGCAACCTCGGGTCGGTCCTGTTTCCGTAAGTTCGTACTTTTAAATTCCTCATGTACATGAGAGCATACAGCACTTGTCTCTCTCTATTTGTCTTATATCACTTGGCATAATGCCCTCAAGGTCCATCTGTTCAGTCACAAATAGGATTTCCTTCCTTTTGGTGGCTGAATAATATTCCACCGTATAAAAATAGCACATTCCCTTTATCCGTTCATCCACCCACGACGCGGACGCTGCTGCCATGTCTTGGCTCTCGTGAGCAGCCCTGCAGTGAACGTGGGGCGTGCAGATGTTTCTTAGCGATTTTGTTTCCTCCGGCTGCACGCCCGGGAGTGGAACTACTCGATCAGATGGCACTTCTATTTCTAATTTCTTGAGGAAACTCCGTACTGTTCTCCCCAGTGGCTGCACCAACTCGTGCCAAGTTCTTAGTTCTGATCTTTACAAAAATGAGATCCTTCCGTCCGTGGCTTCACACTCGGCTCTCTTCACTCGGGCTTCCTGGCTCATGCGTGTCTTCGGCGCCGCCGTGGCTCGGATCACACTGCAGTATTCCTGTGGAAAAGCTCCGTCCTGATTTAGTTCAGTGAAAGGAGAAGGCGCCCATTCTCATCCTGGGAGGGGCGGCAGACGATACTCAGAGGCTGGGAGGGAAGGAGCCCCGAGGACCCGGAGGAGATGGGAAGCCAGTGGGGACTGAGGCTGGAGTTGTGACCACAGTGAGCTTCATCTGCAGCGCCCCTTGGGGTCGCCTTGCAGGGTCAACGTCCAGAGGGCTGGGTGGGAGAGAAGTCACACACTCACGGACCTCGCCTGCACGCTTGTTCTCTCCCATCAGAATTTACCGCAGCTTTTACAGATCAGGAGGGACCCAATAAAGGATCGGGTTCACGGCTTCTACCAAAACCACACGTGCTCTGACCCTCCCAGGTCAGTTCCCCATGCGGGCGATTCTGCAGATGTGGGACAGCACTTCGGTCTTCGGACCCGGCGTGTGCCCTCTAACCAGTCCTGTGTGGTCTCCGCCCGCTGCTCGGTCACTTACCTGCAGCCCAGAGTCAGCGAACACTGGCGTTCGTCACCAGTGTCCTAAAGTAACTCTGGTGCTCGGATCTTCCTTGATTTTGAGATAATTCCGTAAACGCCATGCTGGTCCCTGAGTTAAAGATGGAAATGGACTGGTCCTTCTCTAGCTCAGCCTCTTAAGGCGCCTCTGGAATAAGCAAAGCGCTTCTGAAGAAAGGAGGCGAACACGCCCACGATCGCTGTCCGGGGCTGGAGAGCGTAGGAAACAGGTGACGAAACCCGGCGGCGGCAAAGGTGGTCCAGCGTGATGGAAGGCGCGTGGGGTTGGATTTCTTTTCATTACTTTTACATAATTTTGCAATTGGCTGTGGCCTGTTTTGGCCATTATTTTTTCACGCAGCAGGAGAAACTGCGCCCCGGAGTATGATTATTAAAATATGTTACTCTTCTATATTTAAATAGTGAAATGGCTTTTCTGCACTTTAAAATCAGCCAGGGGAAATACCTATGGCTTAAGATGTAACTAAAATGTGGGCCTAACGCTCCACCACTTGGCACCAATGACTGCCCGGGGCTCAGTCTTCCTTCGCCAGGTAACAGATATGGGCACAAAGCGGGGTGACGTGGGTGCGGGGAGAGGGCACGGGGAAGGAGGGCCAGCTGCCACACAGGCTACAAGACGCAGAAGTCCAGCAAGCAGCCCCACGCGCCCTGCGGGGTCCTGTCCTCAGGGATATCTGGCTGCGCCTTGGGAGTTCCGGGGCACCTGTCACAGAACCGGGAGTGGAGACGGAGTGAAGGGACAGGGTCTCTGCGAAAGGAAACCACCAACTGGGGGTCACTGTTCAAAGTGACAGAACCACACACGGACTCACTCAGCGGTTCTCAAGGCCAGGGGCACCTGTGCCCCCACAGACATTCAACACTGTCTGGAGACATTGTGGTTGATACCATGGGGGTGGGGATACCAGTGGGTAGAGGCCAGGATGCTGTGAACAGCCTACGGTGCACAGGTCAGTCCCCTCAGCAAAGAATCATCTGGCTCTAAAATGCAGAAGCACCAGGGTCTGAGAAATCCTGCCTGGGCCCAACAAAGGGAATGTTCTAGAAAGTGATGCACAGGTGGTCAGATTGCTATGGACTGCCTCTCCCCACCTTATCCAAGCTTCCTTTCCACAAGAGTAATAACACTCTTTACAATAAAAGGGGTTTGGGGGGGACGTACAATTCTATATGTGTCACTAACCAGCACCACAATCAAGACACGGAATCACCCCAAAAAAAACTCCCTGGGACTGTGTGTTTGTATCACACCCTCCCCCACCCCCCCGTGTGTGGTAGCCACGAATCTGCCTTCCGTCACTAATTTTGTCTTCTCAAGACTATCATACAAATGGAATTATACAATAGACAGTCTTTGGGGACTGTTTTTTTTTTCCCCCACTCAGCATAATGTCTTTGAAATTCACCCAAATTATTTCCTGTATTAGAAATTCACTCCTTTTTACTACTGAGCAGTTTTCCACCGTATGGACGGACCGCAGTCTGTTTCTCCGTTAGTCCGAGGACAGGCATTGGGTCACTTCTAGTTTGGGGCCATGACAAGCACAGCTGCCATAAACACTTGTGTGCAGGCTTCTGGATGGAGAAACATCTTTATTTCTCCAGGATAAATATCCGGGTGCACAACTGCTGAGTTACACTGTAGCCAGAGGTGTTACTTTAGAAGAAACCACCAAACCACTTTCTAGACTGGCTGCTCCGTCTTTCCTCCTCCGAAGACGTCCGGTTACTCTCCAGACTTGCCAGCATTTCGTCTTGTCCACCTTTTCGATTTTTGCCCTTCTAACAGGTGTGTAATGGTGTCTTGTCATGGTTTTATTATTTTTAAGTTTATTTATTTTGAGAGAGAGAGAGGAGGAGAAAGAGAGAGCGAGTGAGTGGAGAAGGGACAGAGAGAAAGGGAGACAGAGAGTCCCAAGCGGGCTCCTCACCCTCAGTGTGGAGCCCAATGCGGGGCTCGGTCTCACAAACCGTGATATCATGACCTGAGCTGAAACGGAGAGCTGGGCGCTCAATCACCTGAACCTCCCAGGAGCCCCTGGTCGTGGTTCTAATTTGCATTCCCTGAATAGCTAACGACGTGGGGGCTCGTTTCACGGGCTTACCTGCCACCCCTCCATTCTCTTTGGCGACGTGCCCATTCAAGTCTTTTGCCCATTTTTAACAGTGGGCTGTTTTCCTACTCTTGAGTTCCGAGGATTCAGATATGCTCTGAATACAGTCCTTTTGTGTGATGTGCGACCATGTCTCCCAGATTGCGGCTTGTGGTTTTGTTCTCCTCGTGAGTGTCTCTCATGGAAGAAAAGGTTTTAATTTTTCTAAAGTCCAAGTTATCAACTGTGTCTTTTAGGGACTGTGCTTTTGTGTCATGTCCAAGTGTAACACAACTTCCCAGGGCCCGTGGCTACACCCAGCTGTTCGCGCAGCTAAGGGTGGCCACGTGACCGTGTTCTGCGGGTGGGAACGAGGTACAGGCTCCAGAGAGCCTCCCGAAGGTCAGCTGGGTCACCTCCTCCGCTCCGTACTCCAGACTCTGCGGTCCTGCTTCTGGGAGCGGGGCCGTGACAGCTGGCACGCATCCTGGCCCCCGAGGCTGTGGGGCCACGCTGCGGGGACGGCGCCGCGGGAACCTGAAAGACACCTTTCACCTCCGCTTTGTGGAGCAGAGCGCTCACGCCGGCCCTGGGTCGCCCACATCTCGCTTGGATGGGAAAGAATAATGATGCTAGTTTTTTTTTTTAAACTTAGGCCACTGTTTTCTCAGGTTTTCCGTCACCACTGGCCAAATCTAGACCGACGTGATGCAGCAAGACGCAGGGGTATCTCCTGCAACACAGGCTCGGCGCCCTGGGGGCCGTGTGGAGGCATGGCGGCCGTCGGTGGCTCTCACTGGCCCAGCGCACCTCCTTATACTGGTATTTAATATTAATTATCTGCATATTCCCTCTGCTTCCGGTATCACCACTTTGAGCCATGGGGCTTAAGAGGGGCCGACTCTATTTAGTCCCATGATCCAAGCCCGGCCAATCCGATTCATGATGGAATTGATTCAACGTTGATGTGTGGACAAAGGACTCGGGACTTTGGCTGCAACCAGCGGGAACGAGGCCCTGTGACTGGTCTGGGGACTGTGAGCTCACGGTCACCCACAGCCAGGGTGCCACTAGACAGCCTTCCTGAGGATACAGCCAGATCAAAGAAGGGCCAAGAGACGGATGAAAAATGTACTGGCCTGTGGAGAGACTCAGCAGCCCTGGGAGCTCAGCCTTCCCCAAAAAAGATGCATTGAATATGGGGCCCGAAGCAAGAAGAGGAGTTACTACGGTAAAGGAGATGGCGGTGAGACACGGAGAGGGAGAGTCAAAGAGTCATCCAGGCAGATGGGGCGCCTGGGTGGCTCAGCTGGTTAAGCACCCAACTCTTGATTTCCCCTCAGATCATGATCTCATGGTGGTGAGATCGAGTCCCGCATGTCCGGCTGCATGAATGGGTGTGGAGCCTACTTAACAATCTCTCTCCCCCTCTTTCCCTACCCCTCTTCCATGTATGCATACACTCTCTTTCTCTCTCTCTCAAAAAAATAACAAAAACCAAAAACCAAAAACGTTATCCAGGCAGAGCAAACAGCATGTGCAAAGGCCCAGGGGCAGCATGACTACCAGGTCAGAGCATAGGCTGCAGATTTTCTATTTGGGCTGAGCTTTGCAGTGGAAGGGTAGGATCCTTACCACATTACAGCTCCCGGGGTTCTTGCCAAGGAAGCTGCAAAGCACCAGACGAACACGTCAGGAAAGTAATAAGATACACAGTTATTAATTACTCAGGGAGAAGATATGTAAACCTAGCACAGAAGCCAAGTATCTCTGCAATGGCTGCCCCATGGGAATGGCTACAATTAGAGACTGCTCTGACACCACAGCCTGCTCTGGACCCTTCGCCCCCGCACCTGTGCCAGCAGGAAAGGGCCTGGGTATTTAAGAGGCCTTTCACTGAATGATAAACGTCCCAACTCATTGCCTCTCCAACGGACACAGACCAGAGGCTTAGTCCACCTGTCCCTGAATGCACAGTATCAGAGCACATCCCAGTGGGTCCCAGATGGTTGAAACCTGGCAAATATAAGTTAGGCAGCTCATTAGACCATAATTTTATTAAGCAGCATCTAATATAGTGGATAATTTTGAGCTTTATTATCTAGACTATAAAGAGGTGTTTTTAAACTTTGCTAAGCAGCAGATTGTGTTTTTAAAAACATTACTGCTTCAGGCCCAAACAAACGGAGAGCATTCTCTCCAACAACCTTCCCTTCTGGGCTGGCCTGTGACTCTTTCCTTCACCTCCACCTCCACCTGGGGCACTTAGCAATTGCACAAGTGACAGAGAGATGTCCCCCATCCTCCCCTCTGCTGAGGGGGCTGAGGAAGTTGGGGGGGCAGGGAACTCCAAGTTCCAGAAGCTGATCTTCGGAAAGGAGCAGTTCTACACGTAGCAACAGGGACCCACTGGGAACGTGAGCCTTGCTCCCCTGCTCTGGAGGCTGAAAGCATCCCGGGAGACGAGTCAGAGTGCCTAGTGGCCATGGGGACCGGCCGACTCCAGGTCTTCGACAGACCTACCCTTCGTATTGCATCAAACAAGTTAGGGTTGTGAGAAACCTCTGAAGCTGACAAACCACAGACAAGAGGAGAGATCAGGGAGGAAGTCTCTGTGCCCCTTGCCTGAGCCACTGATGCCCAGCTCAACCCCTCAATGGCCTCTGCTCCACAGGGCATTTATACCATCCCAAACAGGCCCACAGCCATGGCCCCCAATGTCCCCTAAGGGGACAATTTCCAGACATCGAGCTCCATGGGGGACATTTGACCACTAAAAGTGTTGATGTTCAACATTAATTTTTAATGTTTAAAAAAACCATTAAGCTGGTTTGTATCATGCATCACGTTTTCACAGCTGGTCATTTCATCTCCAGCTTGGAAAGTAGCTGGAGGGATCTCAGTGGGGTATTGACTAGTTTCTTCGCCCGACTCAAGGTGTCGCGGGGAGGCCCACGCAGGAGCCTCCTAGACTTGCCCCATGGTGTCTGTGGGGCCCCCTGGGCGATCACGGCCCTGCCGGAGTGCATCAGCCTTTGGGGACCCTGGGGTGGTGTTTGTCCCGCTTTCCAGGAAGAAAGAGCCAAGAGATGTGCTCCTGGGACAGGATGGGGAGAGCACTAGGAGATGCTGGACAGACAGACAGCAAAGGCTCCCAGGAGGACAACAGGATCTGCTGAAGGGCCTCAGCTGGGAAGTAACAGGTTTAGCTCTGGCATTCAGAAGTCCGGCTGCCGGCTCACAATGAACTGGGTGGGAAATGGCCTAAGTGGGGGTTTGCAGAGTCTGGAAGACGGGAGGCAGGGAGCCCAGGGGGGCTGTCGCTGCTGTCCATGCAGGTGACAGATGGTGGCCTGGATTGCGGGAGTGGCTGTGTGGATGGAGATGTAGAAGGACCCAAGACCCACTCAAGAGGTACACTCAACCCTGTCACTGGGGAGAGGACCCATCTCCCTGCCGACTCTCCGCAAACACACACACTGCGGCCCGGGCCTTACAGGTCTCAAGAGGATAGACATTTGTAACTCAACCTCCGTTATCTGTGCCCCCACACGCACACACAGGCACATACACGCACAGTGGGTTAAATTAGTGTCCCTCCAGATCTCCTGCCCACTGGGAACCTCAGAATGTGGTCTCATTTGGAAACAGTTCTTTGGAGATGTGGTCATTTGAGATGAGGTCCTACTGGACTAGTGAGGGCCTCCATCGAATGGCTGGTGCCCTGTTTATAAGAAGAGAGGTTGGGAGCCATTTCTGAACTCACTAAGTTGAGAAAACTCCTTGTGAGGCTAAGGCGGGTTTTGCATGGCCCCTCGGCCATCAGATGGTGACCAATGTCTACCCCCGACTCGATTATTTTTTTGAGCACCAACCCCCCAAGGCACCTTGTTGATTGGTATCGGGAGTGACTTGTCCCCTTATTCTGGCTCTAAAATGCTGGTTGCACCTTGTGAAGGAACTTATTGTAGGAACTTCTTTTGTGATTAAGGGAGCAAACATTGCATTTCCTGAGAATCCTGTTTTTCTTAAACTTCCCCTTAAGCAAACAGGCTATTGACCCCTGTTCATAAAGAACTAACTTTTGCCTCTGCTATGCTAAAAACATTGTCTTGTATTTGAATACTAAAGATCCCTTCCTTCCCCATCTGATAAGCATCTAAGTCACCTACATCAATCACTATTGATAGAGGTTATGCATGAGTTTTCTACCAATCTCTGTTCTGGGAAGTTTTTACATACCAAAGACATTTGTCATCAGAAATCACTGTCTAAGGCAAATGCCACTTCTGTGCTGCACCCCATACATTTAACCATGAATAAAGCTGAGTCTCAGTCAGTGCAGAGATGCCTGCCTGGTGATTAGAAAGAATCTGAGGCTGGCTCTCTCTCTGTTTCTCTATGTCTCTGTCTCTGTCTCTCTCTCTCTCTCTCTTGTGCCAACACCGTCCATCCTTTAGGGACTGTGGACCTGCTGGAGCTGGACTCCGGCAAGGAATGGACCTACAGAGACACTGACACACAGTGAGAGCCTCATATGGAAATGAACGCAGAGACAGAAATGGTGAATCTAGAAGCCAAGGGACACCAGGATTGCTGGTGGCCACCAGCTAATGGGAGACAGGACTGGATCAGACTCTCTCAGAGCCTCCAGAATGGAGAAAGAATAAGTTTCCGGTCTTTTGAGACACCCAGTTGCAGGATTTTGTTACCACAGCTCTTAGAAATGAATACAACACACACAGACACACATGTTCATACATACACACACACACGTGTTCATCAATAAGACACACACATACATTTATACATAAATGGTTCTTTTTTCCCCCAATATTTATTTATTTTTGAGAGAGAGACACACACACAGAGAACAAGTAGGGGAGGGGCAGAGATAGAGGGAGATACAGAATCTTAAGCAAGTTCCAGGCTCTGAGCTGTCAGCACAGATCCCGACGCGGGGCTCGAACTCATGAGCCATGAGATCATGACCTGAGCCGAAAGTCGGATTTCAACTGACAAAGCCACCCAGGCGCCCCTACACATGACTGGTTCTTCACTCTGGCTCCCCCTACAATCACCTGGGGAATTAAAAAAAAAAGTGATCCCATGCCCAGGCCCCATCCAGGACTAATGACACCATAACCTTCGGAAGGTGGAGTCCACGTACGGTCACTTAGAAAAGCTCTTGGATGACTTGACCCAAAGCCAGTAAGAGGTGTCTGAGGAGGGTGGTGAGGGAAAGCGCATCTCCTGCTCAAGCTGACTGTGTCTCCACCACATCGCACCCCATGACCTGGGCGAGTCCTGAGTTTCTGAGCCTCAGCTTTCCTCCCGCCCGCCTCCCACCGCCCCCGCCCCCCGGGACTGTAGGGGCAGCACTAAAACAAGTTAACGCAAGCAAAGAACTTAGCTTAGTACCTGGTACATGGTAGGTGCTCATATTACGATATTCCACTGAATATAATCATGCCGTCGGTGACTCTGCCTGTCCCCATTTCCATCACCTCTTACCCTTCCTGATGAGCTCCGCCCAGGTTACTCTAGTTCTGTTTTCACGGAACGCCTCCCGTTACACATCCAAAGTACAGGGGAAGTCCCGTCGCAGAGAGAACACAGGGCCGGCTGACAAAGGGAAGGGAAGACGGGCACTGGACGGGCTCTCCAGGCAGCCGGGGGGAAGCGCCATCGGGGCCCAGCCCTCCTCAGAGGGGCCGCTTTGAAATCAGAGCCCTCGGGAGTCTCGTCTGCCTGTGAAAGGTCTGAAGCTCAGGGCGGATTTCCCCTCCATCACACCAGCATGCAGGGGGGGGGGGCTGTATCTAACCTCTGCTATTTCCTCCCTCTGTTTCCTCTGGTCTCTCTCTCCCCACCTGAGGAGGCTGGCATCTCGCAAATGAGCTTCATCTGAAAATTCAGTCATTCCGATGCTCCTCGTTCAGGATGAGCATGCGCACGGGCTTGCCGGGGAAGGGACCGCTCCTTGCAACCTGGACTGATCGTGTCTCACTGTGTGGTGGAGAGACGGCTTGTCCGGCTCAGACTGCCCAGCTCTCCCACCTGCGGTCAACAGCCGTGCCTCCGTTTCCCCATCTGTAAGGTGGGGGAAACGAGGGCCTCTGGCTCCTGGGGCTGAGGAGTGGACCGAACGACTTCTCACAGGGAATCTGGGTTCAGCACGGAGCCGGTGCCCAGTCCGTGCTCAGGGTAAGCCGCTGCGGTTACTGCTGTGATTACGGGGGTTTTCAGCGACAGGGGAGAGCCAGAAATGCTCAAACCCGAGCCGCCCGAGCCAGCTGGCTCAAGGTATGGCATGCGGATGAGGGGGTGGGTTAGCCAACACGGTCTCCACCACGCAAGTCGGTCTCCACCAGGACCCAGACTGGGTGACCATCGGATTTTAACGTTCTATTTGGGAATTTCAGGGCACAAAGGCAACTTATATCTGGCCCCATCCCTTCATTTGAGAGATGAGAAACGTGAGGCCCAGAGAGGTGGGGTGACCTGCCCCAAATCCCCCCATCCAGGAAGCATTGGAAAGGGGACCAGAATCCTGGGGCCCAAGGCCCCACCTACCCCGTCCCCCCTTTCACTCTGTTCTCAGTGCTTGCTGTCTTCTTTCCTCCAGAACAGTTGTGTTGAGATTGGTGTAGAAGTGTGGGACAGAGAGTGTATGTTCGCCCTTCACCTTACTGGACAGCTGTGATTTTCCACACACGTTCCAATGTAAACAGACACCGGACTTAGGAAATACAACAAATCAACAGAGTGAAAGAAGTCAGCGTGTGGACAACCAAAACGTCACCTGTGAGATCATCTAATTCAGGCCTTCTCAGCCTTGGACTGTTGACTGTTGGGTCAGGGGCCGTCCTAAGACGCTGGAGGGATTTTAGGAGCATCCCTGGCCCCCACCCACTAGGTACCAGCTTCCCCTTCCCTTAGTTGTGACATCCAAAAACATGGCTCCGGACCTTGCCAGATCGCCCTGGTCTGATTATTTCACACCAGCTACAACGCAGACACAGCTCGACCTGAAGCAGGTAAAGCCCACAAGCCCAGGTGGAGTTACATTTCCCGTGACCCCCATAGAGACCCAGGCAAAAGGGGCAGGACTATTCGAGGAGGCCCAAGAGACATCCCGTCGCTAATAACAGGGGTAGACGCAGGTGGCGTAGGATCCGCGGCAAAAAAAAAAAAAAGCCCTGATTTAGCGCTGGCTACGTGCCAGCACTGACCAGGTATCTGGCACCGACCCATCACGGCTACATGGCTGTACTGGGGAGTCAGGGACTGGCCCAAAGCCCCAGTGCTAGGACGGAGCACAGAGGAGTTGTAGATTTCAGAGCTGTGTACTTAACTAATCTATTACATCATCTCACCCAATTAACAACAGCAACAACAATAACAAGCTGATGTTTACTGAACACTTAGCATGAGCCAATGCAAACAGCTTGATGTTCACTCTGTCCCCTCCCCCTCACCACAATACCTACGGGGCAGGCACCTTTCTCATCCCCCTCCCCCACCATATAAGCGGGGAAACTGACACCTGCAGGCTGGGGGACCTGTCCAAGTTCACGTGGCTATTACAAGGCAAAGCCAAGTTCTACCTTAAGCAGCTGGACGCCACAGCCCCAATTTTGAACCACTTATCTCCTAATTTTTTTTTTTTTTACATGCATACAATAAGTCAGGGCAAATTTGCAAACCTGCTCATCTCCTATATGATGCTTCTTGCCGAAAAAGAGATGTTAGCTGACCGCAGGAGAAGAAAAATGGGCTGGTAACACTAAGCACATTCCAGCCCTAGGAACCTTCTTTCCTTGCCAGCTCTTGGTGACCTTTAGGGGTCCCTCCAAAGCCCACAGTGAGCTAGTCAGAGGGCCCTGGTGTGCCCTGCCTGACACCCCTTATAAAAGGCAACCTAACTAACAAAGCCAGCCTGTGCTGGGCTGTGTAAACAGGATGTGACTGAATGGTGGGGGGAAGGAAGCAGAGCTATCTAGACCCAAGGCCCCAAATGCAGGCAGAGCACCCCTCACAGCACACAAGGGCCGGGGTCCTCCCCACCTGCGCCTCGCCTTCACAGTGCTCCACGACTGAGTGACCAGGGCCTGGGAGATATAATACCTCGGCTTTATTTATGGAGCCACAGGCTTCCGCAGTTACGCTAGGACCTAAATATCCAACCTCCTGTCAACGTATAATCTGATTTTGAAGACAGATTCTCCATGTGTGGTTATGAAATGGAAATTCTTAAGACAAAGGAGAAGAATCCTTCGAGATCTTTGCATCGTTTACGGACCAGGCTTTATAGAAAAGAGACCTGGGGAGTATATGACACAGTCACCGGGAGAAAGTTCCCCAGGAAGGAGTAGCTCATGTACGAACACGGTGTAAGCCCAGAGTGTCACGCACCCGTTTTCTCACAGTAAATGGCAGCCCCTGCCTTCTGGACACAGACGCACAACCCCTCGTGATGATGAGAAGCAGGCATGCAAACTCCATGTTCACCCCGGTTCTCCTGTCTCCTAGCGTCAGAGGCATCCGTGGAGCCCTCGGAGGGCGACCAAACTAGGCACGAAGACACAGAACTCAGAACGGCACAGCTCACGAGTCCGTGAAGCTCCGGGGTAGGCATTTTCTTTCCACTCCAAATGATCGTCTTTTGTTGTTGTTTTTTAAAACAGACTGGGAAAAGCAGATGAATTTCACTACCTATCAGTTCAAGCCCTTTCTTAAGCAGTCCTAATATAACGGGAAAGTATTTTCATAAATCTGTGCCCAAGGCACCGTGGGGGCCTGAAGTATCTTCTGAATCATCAAAGAAAGGATGAATTATGTTCTGTGATCTGAGAGCCCGGGGGTGTGTGTTACTTTAACGCTTTTGACAGCGGATGTCTGTATTAGTTTCTTATTGCTGCTATAACAGATGACCACAAACTCAGGGCCTTAAAAAAAAAAGTCTGAAAATGTACCTCCCAAGGCTAACCTCCAGGTGTTGCAAGGCTGCATGCTTCTGGAAGCCCCAGGGGAGAATCGGCTTCCTCGACTCCTCCAGCTGCTGGGGGTGCCTGCGTTCCTTGTGGCCCCACCTAGCCATGACACGTCTCTGACCTGTTCCCATGAACACACCTTCTCTGACTCTGACCGTCTTGCCTTCCTCTTCTAAGGGCTCTTGCGGTGACACTGGGCCCACCCGGACAATGCATGATAATCTCCTCACCTCACTTCTGCCACAAGAGGTCTGGGGGACATGGACATCGCTGGGGGGCCACGATCCTGCACACCACAGCGCCTCGTAACCAGCAGACCTGATCATTGGAGGTGGTGTCTCACTCCCCCTCCCAGACAGGGGGCCATCTACCATTATTACCGGTGAGTATCCTGAGTTACCTTCCAGTCCAGGACTGGTGATCAACTTGTTCAGCTCCGGCCACACCCTACACCAGGCTCTGCTTGGAAGAAGAGCACCGGCAGAGGCGGTCAAGGTCGGGCACGCGGAAGATGCCGGTGGGATGAGGCCAAGCAATGGGCCTCTACAACGTCTACATTTGGATTCTTGGCTTCAGCTGTTCAGCCCTGGCTCAGAGCAACGCAAGATCACTTGCATAGGAGAGATGGTGACCCGCAGCTCCAGGGGGGTGGCGGCAATGGGGCGGAGGGGACAGGCAGGAAGATGACCAGAAGTGAGATGAGCAAACCAAAACGTAAAATAAAGGAAAAGTATCTCAGAAAGAAAGGATTCTCCTGCTGGAGGCGTCTTCAACTTTCTCGGAACATTCTGGAACTTGTGCTGTTAATCTTCAGGCCACTTACTCTTCTCGACACGCATCATTCTTCATTATGTATATGTCTCTAATCTAGCTTTTACGGCGGAGGCATTTTCTGGGGTAGATACCAGCGTGATTCTTTCTTCCATAGAAGGATTTTTCTATTTATAAAGGGATTCGCATCTAATTCCCTTACAAAGAAACCACCAGAGAGAGGCCGTGCTTCAAAAAAGTTTGTTTTAAAATAAAAACAAGTACCCCCCCCCCCTCCCCACACAGTGCATTCAAAGCGCCTATTCACTACAACACTCTTGCAAACCTTCAGAGACTGCACCGGACCGTTGGCCACCCCCGGAGGCACTGCTGCATGAAGGGTACCTGTAGATGAGGGTGGGGGGAAGGCAGAGCCCCCCCAAGAACCTTGAAACTGCAATGGAGACGTTTCACTCAAGCTGCTCCCTTTCCTGCCTTTTTTTTTTTTTAACTTAACAGTTTGGCAGACATGCTTTGGTTTGACAGGGAGCTGTGAAAATGTGTCACTTTGTCGTCTCCAAACCTCTAAACCCAATCAAAATAACATTTATTAAAAACCTGGGGGTGCTTGCCAGAACGTGTGGTGAGACATTCAGAGAGCCGACCCCAAGTCTCTCTCACGACTTTGCTTTCTTTCTGGATGAAAATGGCACAGTGCTTCAGACGCACACCCCACAAAGGTGCATTATACCCACTGGCTCCCTCCAAGATGCAGAGGGATGGACTGTCTGGGAATTTTCTCCACTCGACTCCCCGGGAAAAAGTCCAAGCAGCCCAAGGCTGCAGGCTCGTGGGCTCGAGCTCTCTCGCAAGGACGCGTGTGACGGGAAAAGTTGTCATGTGCACAGTCTGGAGTCACACTTCTCCAGGGCCGCCAGCTGGCAGCTCGGGAAAGACCCTGTGGAGGTAGCGGCAGAGCCTGGGGTGGGAGGAGACGGGATCTGGAGCTGGAGAGCCTGGCCGGTGTCTCTGCTCCACCGCTCAGAGCACTGCTACCCTTCCCACCCGCACCACCTTCAGAGGCTCAGCTTCTCCAGGTGTAATGTATCCAACAGGAGTCTCATGGTCGCAGTCGATGGAAATTCCCAACCTTCTCTAGCTTAAGAATAAACAGAATATACGGGTAAAATATCCAAGGATGAGGCTCTTGATGCAGGCTCAAACTACTATAGCTCTTACCATCTGTTGGCTCATACATACGCCACTTGGCTCCTACCTCATGGTGGCAAAATGGATGCAGCAGCTCCATCCTTCTTGCCTCTGTGCAGAGGGAGTAATTTCCTGGTAGCTTCCACAGAAGCTCTTGGATGAATTCTGACTGGACCTCTAAACTAGTAACAGTGGTCAGGGGATGTAACTATACTCTTTGGCTTAAACAGCAGGACATGGGATGAGGTGGGAATAGGGGATGTTCCACGAACCTTGTAGCCTAAACATCAGGGAAAGATGGATCTCCAAAACAAAACTGGAGGCCAGCTTCCAGAAGAGCAGTGAATTTGGGGGTGTAGGGGGGTAAACAGTATGTACTTGCTGTGAAATTATGTTATAAAAAATAACGACTGGGGTGCCTAGGTGGCTCAGTCGGTTAAGCGTCTGGCTTCGGCTCAGGTCATGATCTCACTGTTCGTGGGTTCGAGCCCCGCGTAGGGCTCTGTGCTGACAGCTCAGAGCCTGGAGCCTGCTTCCGATTCTGTGTCTCCCTCTTCTTTGCTCTCTGACCCTTCCCTGCTCGTGCTGTCTCTCAAAAATAAATAAAAAACATAAAAAATTTTATAAAAAAAAGTAATGCCTTTACCTTTATTGTGCCCTTATATGCTTTATCTTACTCAGCCTTTGAACAACCCTTCCAGATAAGGTACATTATTGCCCCTCATCTGGACTGGGGAGAAAACAGTGTTTCAGAGAGGTTAAGTGTCTTCTCCGCAGTCGCATGGCTCATACACAGCAGTGCTGGGATTTGAACCCAGGCCTGTCTGGACTACACTGGTGTTGAACTGTGGTCCCATGGTGTGAGACACCAGACACGCAGGTGGCATTTCATCTGATCTTCATGATGGCCCTTTGGGGAGGGAGGTTATCCTACAATTTTTTTATGGTTCAAGCTACCAAGAATGGTCAAAGGACCTGCCCGGGGGCCTCTGGCTTGACTTTCTAGTCCAACTCAAATCGTCTCCACTATCCACAGGTACAGAGACCAGCAGTGGGCTTCATGCTTGCCTGGGAAGGGCCAGTCTGATGCAGTGTCAGGAGAGAGCCTGGGCATGGAGCGGGGGCAGGGGACGACTGACGGGCCCCCACATCCACACCTTTTCCCTTTCTCTGCTTTTGGCTTGGGGATCCATCCTGCCTTCTGCGTGGTCCACAAACACTGGGGGGAGCGTCACCACACTGCACTGGCCCAAGTCAATTATGTAGATGCTTCTGTTCCCAAGTGTATGTCCAATGCTATGACATTCATTGCTTAAAATCACCCAAGGCAGGATTGTTTATACCATAGGAACCGGCAACTTCTGCATTATCATTATTACTGTTGTTATTATTATTACTTTTTGCCTTGTTGTTTCTTGGAGAGTTACTCATTAACCATTTACCAGCAAGCCACTGGGTTTACTCCAGCTCTGGGTCCAGAGCACACGGCTTGGGTGGAAGGAAACGGCACGGCCCACCTGCACTCTGCCCTCCCCCCTCGCCTCTCCCCACCCCTGCTTCAGGAACCGCATCTGATCCAACCAGACCTATCTCCGGGACTTTTTCCTGAAGGTCTCACAAGAGGTAGTGCTGGGTGCGAAGAAGCAAGCAAGGTCGTCTGGAGCTGGTGGTGACCATCTTGGGGCAGGACGGGTACAGACAGCTGTGGCCTTTGGAATCAACACTGAGGAGACCAAGAAGAGGTGGGGCTCGGTCAGCCGAGCCGAGCTGCACAGGAGGCGTGCTGGAAGCACACAGAAAGTGCCAGAAGCCTTTGACGTTTCTCCATCGTGAGAGCCCCTTACCATGTCAGCCAGTGTGAACTTGGAGTTTCTGTTCTTTGCAACTAATACACTACGACCCATCAAAGGGATCAGCCCACGGGAAGGGGGCTCCATGGAGAGCAGTGCAAATAAGGGAGCCGGGGTACAGAAAGGCTCTCAGAGAAAGAACAAAGGCTTCTTAACAACGTCTGACACAAACCCACAGGAGGCAGCCTGACACCTCTCACGGGCTCTCCGCGAGACCCCTCCAGACAGTCCAACAATTGGTCTCTTTGGAAGGAAAGTTTAAGACGTGACAATACTTCCAGTTTCGTTACGGCTTGAAGACGCCATGCGGGCGGCAGGAACGCACGCCATGGACCGGCTCTCCTCTGGGGCACCGGGGACAGGGGGACCCACCCCTCGCGGGGTCACAGCAAAGATGGGATGGAATCAGGCAAGTCCGTGACAGTAGATTCCAAAACAGGAGTGGCATTCCCCCGACGGATTCCATTTACACGTGCGTCTGAACTATTAAGCCACATAAAATGCCTTCGTTTCACTTGGGACAATCAATGAAAAACCTCTTTTGACATTTGAAGCATTTCACGTCCCTGTGCTTCCCGAGATCAGTTCCATTTAACTTGAAAGGGGTTTGCAGCGTGAGTCCCGTTCGTGTTATGAAAGCATTTCTCCCTCACATTGGGCTTTATCTAAATTTTTAAACAAGGCCTAATTTACAAGCCCCAAACGACTTGGCAAATTTCCTACAATCTCATTGAAAAAAAAAAGCCCTGGCCGCCTATATGCTGCGGGTGTGTTGAAAGACTGCTTTGTCTCGGTGGCCAACTAAAACGAAAATTACTCCGCCAACAAAAGGTCATCCTTTCAAACAAACCCGCGGAATCCAAACGCACACACAGCACACGGGATGCACCCCCACTCCCCCTCCCGCCAAAGCCCATCGCCCCCCAGAAGCACAGAGCTGCAGACCAGGTGCGTTGTGTGCACCTTCCGCGGCAGCGAGGACCCGGGTGCCCCGTCGCCAAGGAGAAAGTAACTTCAGAGAAGACGTCGAACATGCTCCCAGGCTGCGGAGGGACGCTGCCCGTTTTCTGGGAGGAGAGTCAGACAAAGGAGGCCGAGAGAGTTTCACAGGCGTCTTGCCCACAGTGTCATGACTGCCGGACACACAGCACCCATAGCCCCCCTAATCCAGACACGGGTGAGGGGCCTGATGAGCGGCCTCCTCCCCACGCACCCGCTGCCCCCTGCGCAGTGCAGGCCGGGCTTCGGTGCCCAGCTCCCCCTTGGTCTGTTGTACGTTTTAGGAGGCTCACGTGACACAGATCATGACCAGCCTGCCCCTCTGCTTCGCTAATGGCCATGGCGTCCAGGAGGAAGCAAGCTGGTGTGGGAACCACTTCACACGTGTCTGTCAGGTACTTTCTAGGAGGCAGGGCTGCGTAGGCTCCAGGGACACCGTGGTGACCAACGAGACACGGCCCCTGCCTTCACGGAGCTTATGGGCGGCGGGAAGACCACGGAGTACATCGATAGCAATACAAAGGGAGTGAGGCCTGGGTCCTTTAAATCCTGAGCAGAGTAGTGAGCCTGTGCAGAGGCACCTGGTCCATCTTCCAGGTCCCTAGCTCCCCGTGCTCCCCACTCCGCCTGCTCCGGCCCAGCTGCCCCTCTGCCCTCAGCTCTTACTGCCTCTCCCCCTGCTTGCTGGGCCGCCTCCTTTAGACACACCAGGCGGCTGTAGCCTCACAGGCCTGTGCACCTGCTTTGCCTTCTGCTCAGATGCTTGTCCCCCGGACATCCACACAGCTCGCCACTTCCCTGCCTTCCCGCTCTCTGCTCAGGGCCTTCCCGGACCCCTGATCTAAAGGAGCTCCCTCTCCACCCCCACCCTGTCTCCCTTAGCCTGCTTGTTTTCCTTAGAATCACGCATTATAGACATGACTATTTACAGGGTCTCTCCCCTGCTTTTCCGACTGTTCGCTGCTTCATCTCGCAGGACTCCGGCAGCACCTGGAACCTAGCAGATGTTCAGTGTACATTTACGAGAGCTCGAGGCGGGGCCCAGTCTCTGGGGGTCTGGAAGGCCTCCCGGAAGCGGCACCTCACGGCCAGTAGGAGTTTCCTGCGTGGAGAACGCGGAACGGGACTGCAGACGGCATGCACAGCCTTGAGAGGTCGGAAAGAGGATGCGAGACTCTCCGTGTGGCTGGAGCGCGGACCACTGGGGCCATGGCAAGGAACCACGGTAGGGAGAGAGGCCGGGGCTCAGTGCCGCAGCACGGAGAGCCAGAGAGGGGCTCCAGAAGCAGAATGACAGAGACACTAGAGGCCCCTGGGGGCTGCACTTGGGGCAAGCGGACAAGGTGGGAGGGCTGGCAGGTGCTGTGGCATGGAGATGCTGAGTCCCCCAGCCAGGGCGGTGGCCCGGGCTCTGTCTCAGGAGCCTCAGTGTCCCAGGGCACCTGCCTGGACCCCTGCTCTCTTCACATGGGCAAACTGAGCAGCACGACGGTCTGCTGTGAGGACCCGTGTAAACGACGCTGCTCCTGGGGGAGGACAAGCCTCCACGTTCCACAAGAGCGAGCCGTTAGGATGACGGCTAATGGCTGAGCTTTCCATTATCAGCCACGCTTAGCACTCAGCGAGCGCGTCAGGATCTAAACTCTGATGAATTTAAATGACGGTGCCATTTGATTGACAGCCCAAAGCCGAGAATTCAGTAGAATGTGCGCAGACAGCCCGGGAGGCCCAGGGCGCAACACAAGGCCTCTACCGGCCGCACGTGTTCCCAGCAGGGCTCCGTCCAACTGGCTGGTGCCGGAATTCTCCAGCTCCGCCAGGTGCGATGGGGAACAAAAGAATTCCTAGGTGCTGTATCAGCTCTTCTGGCTCAAGTCAATACTCAGAGGACAATAGCATCAGGATGGAAATCTGTGACATACCAAATATCCCTAAGAATCTCTGAGGTCCCCGCAAAGGTGAGAAACAAGTAGGTGTCCGGGAATGAACGTGGGGACAGCCACAGAGAAGAGACACCTGTTGACGATGTCTGGATTCCTTCACCGGCCAGACTGACCGTTCCCACCCCACCTCCTCTCCTTTCCCAGGAAGCTGGAAACAGTAAGTGACACCAGGTGCGTCTGTCCTCGGGAAGAAATCACACCGTACACCGCGCAAACCGTGCCACCCCCTTTCATGTCTAATTGCCTGCTGGATCGAGAGACTTTTGAAAGGGAGGATGATAATTGAAATTTCACATAATTACATTTTAAAGTAATGCTTTTAGCTTCCCTCGACTTCAGTCAAAACTCTGTCTTGTCAAAATAATCTTAAAGTTTTTTTCTTAAACAAAGATTGATGTGTAATATCACTGGAAATCTTTGGGCTGCTAATTATAAGTCAAGCCTCCTTGGGGCTTTTTTGGAATATCTCTTTGACTCCTCTAAGTGATTAGTGTGGTCCTCTGCTTTTACACTGGTCGTTTTCCACTTGCGGAGAAGAGTGAAATTTCTTCCCCAGTTTTAGTTACAATCAGAGCATTATCCTCAGACAGAACAGACCAAAGCTTTGCACTGGGAGGGGCTCTGCTGTTAATCAGGGATAAATCTCATGTACTGTAAAGGCTCGTACCTTTCATTACACTACCTTGTTGGTCTAATTAATGGTATTACCCTCTGAACTGTGTGCAGAAGCTTAAAGAAATTCGACAGAAAGCACGCTCGAGGGGAAAGCAGAGAATGTGTAATAAAGCGCCATGCATCACGCCCTGGTTACTGGTGCTCATTTCCGTCTTGATGATTACCTGAGGGTGGGGGGCGTCCTCCAGGGTACACGGGCTGGGCTCACGCGGTTCCCTTAGAAATGGTGGCCATGTCTGTATTTTGGTTTCCGGCACGGACTAGCCATTTACCTGTGATATTTAATTTAAAAACAAAAAGCCAGACATCACCTCATCAAAACCTAAATGCTGTTGCCGTTTGTTCACATGGAGTTTTTGGTAACGTCTGGTGAGAGCAGGTGGGGAAAGTGGGAGGAGTGACCGGACAGGAACAAGAAAGTCTTTTGCTCTTGGGTCACTAACCCACTTCGAGAAATAATATTACCGTGAAAGGCTGGACTTGACCGTGTTCATTAGCACAAAACTACAAGCTCTAGCATTAGAGTGTAAACCCTGCAGGCGGGCCAGGTCATGAACAGCCGTGACACGTGCGTGGTAAAGACTCAACGCCCGTGTGTTGAGCAGGTGGATGAATTCTCTACTGAATCCTAGCTGTCAATAGCACTCTGTGCTGGCCACGCGTGGTCCATGCAGATGCTGAATGCTCAAAACTCTTTCTTTCTTTTGGAAAAAAAGAAAAAGAAGAAAAGGAAGACTTACAGCCAACGAAGGTAAACAAAGTTTTTAAGATCATACCGCTATTTAAGTAACAGGATTAGAACCAGGTTTGCTGGATTCTGAAGACAATGCTTTGAGCATCTCCATGATAAGACAAATCAGAACATACAAATAACTGTGTGATCCGGATTTCATTTCAGGTAAGGCTTAAAGGTGAAGTGGAGATTTTGACAGGTATTAATTAATGTTTTATGAAAGTGTAAGACATTTCTAAAAAATTTTTGTTTTATCAAACGTAATACCATTTATCACTGTTGTGTTTTTTAAATATCTCTTGAAAGCCTATTATTAAGCAAAGCCATACCCTCCAACCAAAATGTATCAATATGGTCTCCTTCCAAGATGGAGTCCCAGTGGGCTCTCCTGAGGGTGAGTCAGTCAACGTTTATTAAGGGTCCAGTTCTGAAAGAAGTCAGAAGCACATCCGACCTCAAGAAGCTCATAAGGTAAAAGAGAAAATAAATGTGTGCACGTTCCTTCTACAATTGCCCTTTCAGCTGATGTTGGGAAGGGGACGTGCTGACTTTGTAGCGGACTGTCTGCCACGCACAGGGTGAGAAGATTCTGGTCCCTCACTCCCCACTTTGCACCCCGCCAAAGCAGGAAGCACAGGCTTTGTAAGGTTTCCTAGGGCTGCCACTTTCCCCACGCTGGCTATTTTCTTGTCTTCTGTCTAGTTCCCCAGAGCAAAGGCCTGTGTTCTTCAGAGGCTTTAAGAAAGGAGGCCTGGCGGGGGGCGGGGGGGTGGGGAGAGGGGGCTGGGGCGAACAAATACCTGGGGGGCTCAGTTGGTTAAGCATCTGACTCTTGGGTTTGGCTCAGGTCATGGCCTCGTGGTCTGTGAATCCGAGCCCCACACTGGGCTTTGCTGACGGTGCAGAGTCTGCTTAGGATTCTCTCTCTCCTCCTCTGCTCCTCCTCTGCTCACTCGCTCTGTTTCTCTCTCAAAACTAGATAAACTTAGAAAAAAGGTTTTTAGGGGCACCTGCGTAGCTCAGTTGGTTAAGCGTCCAACTTCAGCTCAGGTCAGGTCATGACTTCACAGTTTGTGAATTTGAGCCCCGCGTCGGGCTCTGTGCTGACAGCTCAGAGCCTAGAGAGAGCCTGCTTTGGATTCTGTGTCTCCTTCTCTCTGTCTCTGCCCTTTGCCCTCTCTCTCTCTCTCTCCCTCTCTCTCAAAAATGAATAAACTTAAAAATATTTAAAAATTATTTTAAAACTAAAATTAAAATAAAAGAAGAAAGGAGGCCTGGGGAAATGGTTCCGTTCTGCAGCCAGGCTTAGGGGGTAAACACTGGACAGTGGCAGGTGTGGAGAAGTGGAGAATGCTGACTGGGCCCCGAGAGTCAGAGGGAGGCAAAGAGGCCTTTGGCCATCAGTGTGGTTCCGAGAGGTGGCGGCGGGGGGGGAGCACGGCCCAGTGGTTCCTTGACCACCGTCTGGCAGATGGAGAGGGTTAAATGGGTAGTCAGAGCTCCACTTTAAATGAGCATGTGGATTAAACTCACGGACTTTCTGGGGCGCCTGGGTGGCTCATTTTGTTGGGCATTTGACTTTGGCTCAGGTCATGATCTCATGGTTCATGGGTTCAAGCCCTATGTTGGGCTTTGTGCTGACAGCTCAGGCCTGGAGCCTGCTTTGGATTCTCTGTCTCCCCCTCTCTCTGCCCCTCCCCTGCTCGCGCGCTCTCTCTCTCTCTTCCTCTCTCAAAAATAAACATTAAAAAATAAATAAACTCACTCATGGATTTTCTGCATTCAGAAGCCAGCAGAAACCCAACTATGAAACGCAGCGCCCATTCTTGAGAGAAAATAACCTAGCCAGCACCGTCATCCTGAGGACCCCAGTGTGGATCTGGTTGTTGTGGGCAGTCAGCACCCACCTCCCCCTTCCCAGCCTCCAGCCATTGATCAGCCCCATTAGCAGATGACAAATGACTTGGGTGGCCCCGGTCCAGTCCCTGATGGACCAGCACACAAAGGACTCAGCCTCCATCTCTAGTAATTGTCTTTTCACTTGGCAATTCCCTAGGGAGGTCGAAGCTCCAAGAAAGTGTCCCCTTGGAGCTGCCCATCTGCTCTGTGGCCAACCCCAGGCCAGCAAGGAAGTCCCTGCACAGAAGGGCTGTCAGGATGGCTCCAACTTTCAGGACAAGCAGACGTGATAGAGACCCATCTGTGCCGCTGAACTGACACACTGATGACAGTGACGAGGAACCTTTCACTGAGGCTTCGTACACACAAGCGGCCTCCCCTGGGGTCTTTGCAGCCACCCTAAAATGCCGGTTCTCTGGTGGTTTTCATTTTAAAGACGATAAACCCAGGGTTTCGTGAGACTCCGTGCTTACTCAAGGTCATACGCAGCTAGTAAGAGGCGAGGCTGTGGCTCGAACTCACGGTGGCTGGACTCCACAGCCTCTCGCCCCTGGTGTTATTCCGGCTGCCTTCTGGCACCCGGCTCCCTTCCGGCCCGCAGCTTTTCAGGCTGTGGCGCTGTGGTCTCACGGAATGCAAATTCGCTTCCGTGTTAAATCCCTCACAGAAGGGGGATCGTTTTGTGGGTCAACGATACCAAAGCAGCTTCCTGACTCCATGGATTAGCCACTGGGAGTGGAGGTTTGCTTGCAGGTGACCCGCTGGTGGGGACTCTGGAGGCAGCCAGACCCGAGGTGCAGTCCCTTCTCACCCCTCGTATGCTGGCAGACCTCGGGAAGGCCTTGCTGTCATCTAAGAAGCCAGGATAATCCACACCAGCACCTCATAGGATTGTAGAGAAGGTTTAAAAACATAATCCATCCCAATAAAGGACGCCACTTTTTATAATAAAGATTCAGAGTGCTTAGCACATTCTTGGAACAGAGTAAGCACTTAAAAATGAGCTACTATGATATCTTCACAGGATCTTAAATCAAACTTCCGTAGTCCATTCTAGCCAGAGATCGTCTGTCTCCTTTGAGGTTCCAAAGGATGTTAAAAGTTCTCTCAGAAAGTCTCTTTTGAGGGGCACCTGGGTGGTTCAGTCAGTTGAGCATCTGACTTCGGTTCAGGTCATGATCTCACAGTTCGGGAGTTCAAGCCCCGTTTTAGGCTCTGTGCTGACAGCTCGGAGCCTGGAGGCTGCTTCAGATTCTGTGTCTCCCCCTCTCTCTCCCCTCCCCAGCTCATGCTCGTTCTCTCTCTTCTCTCTCTCAAAAATAAACATTAAAAAAAAAACAAATTCTCTTCCAAATTTGTGTTATGTTACGCACATATATTTTCTCCTTTTTCTAAACATGCTTTGGAGTAAAGCTGACACAATGTGACATCCGTTTAAGGTGCACAGAGCCTTTTGTAATTCGGAAGCATGATGACTGGACGTGTTTGCTCCTTAAAAAAAAGTTAGAACCTCGTTTGAACCTCAAAATGAGCCAGACTCTATTTTACAGATGGGGAAACTGAGGCTTAAATAACTTGCTCAGGTCATGCAGGAAACAACAGTGAGGCGAGGACACAACTCCAGGCCACGCGCGCTGGAGCCTGGGTGGGTCACTCTTACTGCTGTAAGTACTAGATTATCAACGCCCTGGACAGGACCGAGGTCTAAACGACCGCCCGCCTCTGCCACCCGGCACGCGGAGGTCGCTGTAAGTATTTTAGAAAGAACAGGCCGAAAGAAGAGGGAAGTTTCTTCACCTACAGTGTCACAAATCTCCGGGCAATGTGCGCCCGAAGTCCACCTGGTGGGACTCCTTCATCCATCGGCTGAGATCCAGGAAACCCATCCCCGCCTCCTGCCGCCCAGAGAACACGGGGCAAAGTGATGCTGTGCCAACTATAACAATGATGATAATTACAGTCACAATCACAGCCAACAGTCCTTGGGTGCTTCCGGTCTGCGTGCCTTCATAAACGAACACGTTCAATAACCTTAGGAAGTCTCGGAAGTGGGACGCCCCACTTTACACCTCAGGGAACGTTTGCATTTGGTTTTAAATAGAATGTTCGGAGCTTCAAACAATTTCAAAGTTATGTCATTTTTCCCCACATGCTTGTAACTTAGGGAGAAGCAGCTGGTTACACTTCATACACATAGAAACACACACACAGATGCACAGGTCATTCAGTTGTATAGACAAGAACACTGATACTTAATGGGGTTAGCATTACAGTAAATTGGTCTGAGGAGCCGAGCTGAGGACAAAACCCAAAATAATTCAGTGCTACTATTCACAGACTCCCACAACACGTCCATCGAATGCTGACTGGATAAATAAAATGGGGCACATGCAAGTGATGGACGATTGCTGACCCATGAAAAGGAACAGAAGACTGACGCCTGCTACAACCCGGGAGAACGCTGAAAACCCGAGGCCTGGCACAAAACGTCACAACACATCGCGTGGTTCCATTTATATGAAATGTCTAGAATCGGTAAGTCCATCGAGACAGAAAGTAGACTAATGGCCGCCAGGAGCTAGAAGGGGGAAGGTGAGTGCCCACTGTTCAAGACGGTCAAGAAGTTCTGGAACTGGACAGGGGTGGTGTCGCACAGCATGGTGGATGTAATTCATACCACTGAGTTGTATATTCTACGATGGTTAAAACGGTAAATTTTGTATTGTATGTATTTTTACTACAATAAAAAAATGACTCAATGCTCCTTTCATTGTATGTGGTGTAAAATCCCTATTCCTTGTCTTCACCTTCAAAAACTTCCAAATGTGTCCTCTCCACCTGCTTTATCTCTCTCTCTCTCTCATATTCTCTCTCTCGCAATGCCAACCACTCTTCCCATCACACCCAGACCCAGAGCCCAACCCAAACACTAGCCACTTCCTTTTGAGCCACATGCCACCCCACAGCCAGCCCTACTCAGAGTCCCCTCCTGTTCCCTCTTTGCCTAAAGGACACCCACTTGTCCTCCAAGACTCAATTCAAGCACAGTGTCCCTTAGAGGCTGTCACTGAACCCCTCACCTTGGCTTGGGCAGTGCTGAATCTTTACACGCCTCATATGTACCACCATCGCAGTACGTGTCCACAGAGGGTATTATAATTACATGCGTTCACACAACAGAAGAACACGTGCTGGTTACAGATAGAGGCGTGGGGGTCTGCAGTCTTGGACGGCAGTTCCAATCTCAGCTCCACCTGCTGTGTGCACATAGATAAACTACTTAACCACTGGGTGCCTCTGTTGCCTATTTTGTAAAAATTGGACCAATTACAATACTTGATGTGAGGATTACACACAAAAATACATAGACAGCTCTTAGAGCAGTGCCTCATCCCTCCTAAGCACCCAGTAAATGTTTGGGCCATTATTATGCTCACCATCACCATCATCCTCCCTCTGCCCCGGTAGCTTATGAGCCCCACAAGCCCAGCATAGGGCCTGCCATACAACAGATGTTCAAGAACTACATGTTGAATAAAGTTATGATCCATCCATCCAGTTCTTCTCATTTTACTGATGGGAAAATGTGAAAGTGATTTGTCCAGTCGTGCAACAAGCTGGAGGCAGAAGGAGGTCGTGAGCTTCCCATGTTAGGTCCTCACTCACTGCTAAGACACGATGGGGCAAGATCCCAGTGTATTTGCACGGAGATGGGCTGTGTACTGTGCAAACCCCATCATGCGGCCCAGACAACACTGCCCTGTGAGAGTGAGGCCAGTGCTAGGCTAAGCGGCCACGTCTTAGCACTCAAGACCTTTCTTCGCTTCACAGCAAGAGCCTGAAGTATCAGCAGGCAGGCTATAAATAATCGAGAAGAAAATAATCCAGAAATTAACTGAGGGTCTGTGCATGAGTCAGTGGGGCTCCCTCTCCCAGGGAGGATGATGCATGAGCTGTCGGAGATAAGACTTTGCTTGGGCATATTTAAGGTGAGCGCAGATAGCAGTGGGCACTCAGGGAGTCTCTTCTGCCACCACCAAATGGGAAACTCCATAGATCAAACCACAAAATAAATGAGGACATTAAGGCTTCATACACTCTGGGATCTGTATTTGAAAAACCAAGATTCCAACTTAAACTAGCTCCTCCTTAAATGATTTTGTTATCACTCCCTGAGAAGTCACTCTTCAGCACTAGGGGTCTTTCATGGGAGACTCTGACCCATAGTTTTGAATACTCACAGCTGATACTTATTGAATCCATATCTATATCTATGTTGATATAGATATAGATATACACACATATGCCAGGCACTTAGCACAGGATTTCATATATACTAACCCAACATTAACTTAATCTTTAAAAAACCCGATAAGGTGCGATGAACTATCAGCAGCCCCTCTATGCAGATAAGAAAACATCTGTCATGTGACCCAACAAGACAACATACTAGGAAGTGGTAGAACTGGTGATTAAACCCAGGAATTTGGATCCAATTAAAGGAAGGTAGTCATAAAACCAAGGCTGTTGTCTTGGAGGGTCTCTGAGAGACTAAATAGAAACAAAAGGGGAGGTTCTAATATCCACAGTGGCTCATGACACCAACTGAATGGCCAAAGGTATGGGCCATGTTATCCCCTGAACTTGTAACAGACAGCCCCGACAGCCCCCTTAGGAGCTGGCTGAGGAGTTAATAGCTATTTGATGGACACCCACCACTATATTACAAATGGTCGGGAGCAAACTAAATGCAAATGAGGCCATGAGGGCAGAAAACCGGCCTTCCCAAGTGTATCCTGCCTGCATTGAAACGTCCTGATTCTATCCCTGAGCTTAATATTTCATGCAAAAGGCAACACTGAGATCGCCGCTCCAAGAAAACCCAGGGGAGGGCAATCAGGATGACAAATGGAACCCTCCCCCTTGTATCTTGGAAATGCCAAGAGGTATGGGTGATGGGCTGAAATACCGAAACAAACCTTGAGTGAGCCTTTGGCTGAGGCTGATTTATGGGCAGAATGGTCCAGCCCTTACCTTTATTTACATTGCTCGGAGCACATAAACTCCAAGAAAATTTAGTGTTTTAATTTGGGCATCTGGCCTGCACTCTTCCTCCCTTCCCCCACCCCCAAACTGTCCTCTTCCATGCTCCCTGGAAAACAAGACTAAACCACACACCTGTACTGGAGGGTTCTTCTGTCTCCCACTTGCCTTGGTTCAGAATATAAGTTCCTTGAGGGCACAGAAAGGACGTGTTTAGGACGCATGAAGGGCTCTGCTGGCACCTGTGCATGCGTGCATCAGCGTGGCCACCGCGTGGACCAGGGGGACATGTCCTGGACCAGGAAGCCAGCGCCCCCACTCCAGCCTGGGCTCTGCTTCAAAGTGCTACGTGGCCTCAATCAGCTCACTTGTGCTTTCTGGCCTCAGTTTCTCCAACTGCTAGATAAAAACTGGAGGAGATGGTCTTCAATGTCCCTCCCAGTGCGGTACAGACATCCTGTGACTCCATAAGCCCACACGAGTGCTCTTCTCGGTGCTTCCGTGTTCTCTCCATCCGTCTTAGGGTCCCTCTCTCGTATATGTCTATTGTTGAGTCACAGGCTTATGTTACCTCTGCTTAACTCAGGGAAGATGATAGTCCCCAGATTAAACAACTTGTCTCTTTGGAAACATTCTTTAAGGTGAACCTGTTGGTTGAGTGATGCTGTTACAGGCCACAAGGTGTAGAAATTTAAAAACGGAAGGGACTTCACACAGGTCTTACTGGATGCACTCATTTTGACCCACCCAATGCCCCAGATTCTAAGCGACTGTCTGGATGCCTCTTATGGGGTCCTGGCAGATGGAGGTGGGAGGGATGTGACCCAGGTCTCTGGTCACACAGCTGGCATCACAGGCCCCTGGGGCAGCTGGAATGTCCCAGTGGTTCCTCTCCAGCCTCTCATTTGTGAAGTCAGGGTCAGAATCCAGTCTTCTGGAGTCCCTCACGGCACCTTTCTCCTGCTGCTCTTTCTTGCTCTGGTTTCCAGCAGGAGGCGAGCACCTCACTTGTCCTGGTATCCCTCGTGCCCACCACCTGCCTTGTCAGTCAGAAAAATGTGCTGAATAAACGCTACCTGAATGAGTTAACAAAAAGAATGAACTCAGTCTCCCACCCTGGTACCCGGTGGGATGCCACACAGGTGTCCTTGTTGGCAGCACCCATTTACCACCTTCACCGCACCCATCTGTGACCTTTACGACACTCACGGGGGGCTTAGCCAGTACCAGGTGCTGAGCTCCGCACCTGACGCACACCCTTCCTGTGTCTTACAACGGCTCTGGGGTGTCTGGATTAGTGTCATACTTGCGAGGAAACTGAGGCCTAGACTGTAGAGCGACTTGCCCACCTCCCCCAGCCAGAGACTGTTGAGAACAGAGTATGCAGCCAGGCAACGGGCTCATGAGATTTCTGTCCTACATTATAAATGTGCGGCATCTTAGTGTGCTCAAACAAGTCATTACAGGGAAGGCCAGTGAGGCCCCTTCCTAGTAATTACTGTGTCTCAACATTTCTCTGGGTTGTACCCAAATGATGGCCTGCTGTGGCTGCTAACCTCTACCTTCTCTTTGATGGCCAATCTGAATGGCAAACACTGTAAAGGGAGGATTCCTCTCAACCAGATCGCGCTGGGTGTCCCTCTTATTTTCTCCTGAACTTCCAAACCCCATGCAGAAGTTGTTTTGTCAACACGCCTGGGAGATGGTCATCCAGGCTCTAGAGTTGACGATGTTCCACTGGACAGCTCTCCTCCTTAGCAAGGTTGGCCTTCACTGGGCAGAAACCTGCATTCGCTCCCAAGTCCTAGGTGCCCCACCAGCCAAATACCAACCAAACACAAACGAAAGGAAGTGAAAACTGTTTACTTGCGTCTTCCAGATGATTTTAATTGCAGGTTATAAACCACTGTTAAAAGTACGGTTGATAATGAGAAAGTACACGCCAGCTTAGGGTGTTTGCAGTGGAACAGTGAAATGATTTTGTAAATGCCATCTTCTCTAATAAATCTGAATGCTGCTGGAGAGATTAGGCCATTATCCAGCACTGGCATAAATGAGAAAATGATATGATGGATCACATGCTTGAGGGGTTTTAGGAGGTAGCTGGAGACGGGGCAGGATGACGCTAGTTAGCAATGGCAGTTGGCCAATCAAATCATATTGCCCGAAATCTAGTTTAGGGCCAGTTCTGTTATTCTGACTGTAACTGGTGCTTTCCAGTATTCATGCCAGGAAGTCGCTGTAGAAATTTTTGCCTACATGAAGGGAGGTTTTCTTAAAGTCAAGGGACCAAATCATAGATCCATCTGCTTGTGTCACCGTGAGGCAGAGCTGGATTTGAGAAACAGAAGGAGCCTTTAAAATCAGCGGAATCTGTAAGTTCTGGAACAGTAGCCGTGGCTTTCCAAGGTACCTTTCAGGCACCTAGCCATATGTGATGATATGGAGGACCACACTGAACAGGACTGAACACACAGGCCCAGATGCATTCAGTGGTGGCAGTTTGCAATCTGTGGGCCATCGAGACTCTGGGTGACCAGAGAGAGCAGCTTATAGAAAATCCAAAGAGTTCCAGCATGCTGCCTATGGACAGAAGAAATCATTTTTCTTGTCTGTATGCACTCTCATGTCCAAATACATGCGGATGTGGAAACAGCATCCATCTGACAATGCTACAAATTCATTGTACTCTTTTGCACGTATGCATTTAAAAAAACAGATAGAAAAATTACAACTACTAATATTAGGGGCCAGAATTCATTCATTCAAAACAATCTCTCACTCCTCTCTCTCCATCATTAAAAAGAGTATACATAAAAACCGAGGACTACTGTTTCAGGGGAAATATAGACACCCAAGTCATCAAATCTGGAGGGAAACGGATGGTATAGAACAGCCATCTTGCCTAAAGTTTAAACCATTGAAAACTGGTCCCTGGCTAAACTCAGAAGCACATGCATGCTCCACAGGGAAGTGATAATTTTGCCAGTGCCAGTTTGGGGTATATTACCTGTTTCCACTGGGTACAACCTACTATCTAAGCCTGCCAGCCTCTGTGAGCTAACCTTGTCAGTCCTTAACCCTCCTTGTCCACCAGGTTGCAGACCTCTAGGTGACTTACTACACAGAGCTATTGAGAGAGTCTAACCCCAACCTCAAACACAAGTTGAGAGTATCTGTATGGAAAAGGGGCTGGAAAGCATACTCAATAGGGCATCATGGGAAGGTTAGTTCCCCCTAGGAGCAAGGCTTCTAAGCCGTACAGAAATACAAGGAAAAAGACTGAAGTGTAGAAGACAGACACCCTTGCCTTTGGGATCCAAAACTCGGCTGGGGAAATAAAGAGAGCTCCATTCCAAGATGGGAGAATTCCATGTTCAGTAACATAATATGTCATTAATAAAGAAGAATTCTAGCCTGAATCCCGGAGTGTGCCGAGCTCTGTGCCAGGCACGCTATGTGTTATTCCAGAAAACCAGCGGTGCCCACCCAAGGAGTGACGTGGGGAAATCAGTGGGCAGTATCTGAAGACCTTTTTGGTTGTCACATTATGGGAGCGTTACTAGCATCTGGAGGCAGAGACCAAGGACGCTGTTAAACGTTTTACAAGAAACAGGACAGCCCTCCCACCCCCACCGTAGCAAGAACTTTCTGGCCTAGAATGTTAGTGGTGCTGAGGTTGAGAAACCCTGCAGGAAACCATCCCGATCACCCTGTAAAGGAGACTTTATCAGACTCTTGTTCTAAATGGAGAAGCTGAGAGCTGCCGGTCCCACACGTGTAAGTCCTGTCATCGGGGTCTGGATCGGGTCTGCCTCACCCCCTCAAGCCATGCATCTGCTGTACTACTTTGATGAGGGAAGTGACCTCCTCATTTCATAAATAAGGAAACTGAGGCTCAGATGCCAAGCGTCCCACTCTGTGCCTCACTGTGACCAATGACTTTTGTCCCTTCGCAGTTCTTTTAAGGTCAGTAATGATGTCTAAACACAGGTGACTGTCCCTCAAACCACAGAGCAGCTGACAAATGTCTCTTCTCCTGTCTGTTAACTATTGCACCCCTGGTGACTGACCTCTTGCTCCTGTTCCTCTAACGCTATAATTGAGCGTCTTGTTGTTCACATCTAATCCACTAGCTTGCTCGTTCAGCCCCCATTTATTAAGCTCCTCTGGTATGCTGAGCACTGTGAAGATGCTAGACATAAACAGGTCAGAAGGCAAATGAAAGAGAACTACAAATTCAGGGGTTGGCAGACTACAGCCAAAAGGCCGCCTGTTTTTGTAAGTAAAGTTTTATGGAAACATAGCCAGGCCCACTCATTAACCTATCATCTGTGGCTGCTACCCCATTACAACAGCAGAGCCGAGAAGTTGGGACAGATACCCGATGGCCCCCCAAACCTAAAATATTTGCTGTGCAGCCCTTTTCAGATGAAGTTGGCTGATCCTACACCAGCTCCATCATTCAAGCCACAGAGCAAGTATTAAAGTGAACTCCAAGGGGCGCCCGGCTGGCTCAGTAGGATAGGCGCCTGACTGGCTCAGGTCATGATCCCATAGTTTGTGGGTTTGGGCCCTGCATCAGGCTCTGTGTTGACAGCTCAGAGCCTGGAACCTGCTTCAGATTCTGTGTCTCCCTCTCTCTGCTCCTCCCTTGCTTGCTCTCTCTCTCTCTCTCTCTCTCTCTCTCTCTTTCTCTCAAAAATAAACATTAAACATTTTTTAAATAAATAAAAAAATAAAGTGAACTCCAAACCCAATCAAGAAGCGTTTCCATTTATGCATGCAACTACAGTATCTCTTGGCAGTGGGGGAAATCTTAACTGATTAATGCTAATACAAATCTACTCAAAAGCACCAAAACATTTTCATCCTTGAATATACTTTCGGCTTTTCTAGAGTCCATTATAAATATATCTTCAAATGAAGTTCAAATGTATATTATTTGTTTTGCCGTCAGAGATTTCGGAAGCCCACAGTGAATGTTCCTCATCACAGTGGAATTAAAACCAAGACCAGACCCCAAGCACTGGATTAGCTGCTCAGGCGTCGGATGATCACAGCTGGTTTTCTGCTGTTCTACACAGACCTCCCCTCCATTCCTCTAAGATGCAAAAGACCTGGTCCAGACTTTCCTGGGTTTTCTGCCACACGCTTGGCCTTTGGTCTACGGATGACTCGGGTCTAGAACAAACACCTGGAGCAGCAGGAGGTCCACCTACTATTCAGGCAGCACGGCCACAGCAGAAGTGAGAGTGTGCACCTACCTCATCTACTATATACAATAGGTGGAAAATTTAAACCAACACATTTTGGTTGCACCTTAACCCAAAGACCCCTATGAAAGAGACCCCAAAGGTTTAAAGGAGTCCCCCTGAAGGCACAGTGAAGGGAGAGATTAGGCAGAATTACTAGGGTGGTTAAATCTTGCCCCCAACACTTGGAGAATATACACATCCATATGCAAAGACCACAGGTTCCCACCCAGATGTACTTCCCATATTAAAAAATCCCAAATGACAGTGGTGGCAGGTGCAAAAAAAGTTTCCTCCAAAGGAGAGTTCATTCAAAGACAGGAAGTTCCCTGTGCAGCCCTGCCCGTGTATAGCTACCCAACTGCTCACTAGGGAGGCTGGAAGAGAAGCTTTAGGCTTAGGCATCGAGAAGACAGGTCACTTGTAAAACTGGATTCTCCCTTCACCGTGGATGGACATGAGGGCTCAGAGCAGGACAACATAGGCTTGGGGTGACGGTGTCACCATCCAGCCCTTCCAGATCAGGGCGGCCCATGCCCAAGAGAGAGTGGCCAAGGCAAGGTCAGATCGCCTCCAATCATAAGCTACGGGGCAGCCCTCTCCCACCACCGTGCAGCCAGACCCGACCTTGCCATGGGAGAAAGAGAGAACTTGGTTCAATGACCAGCTCAACATTCTTGAACAAATCAGCTTAAAGTACTGTGCCTCAGTTTCCTTACTCAGGAATTAGATTGTTGTGTCTACCTCAATTCAATCACACAGGTCAGTTGGTAGAACCCATAGAGATGATGCCTGTGAATGTCTTTTTATATTGTGAAGAGCTGGGCAGTGATAGAATCCAGTGCTTCCCTGGCGTCTTCCGAGGTGCAGAGAAGAGTGGATAAATGAAGTGCAGTCCTGGAAAGAGGGACCGAGCATCGAGTTCATGGACTGAAGGTACTAGACCAAGCTTCTACTTCAGAGGCAAGGTGGAACACTGAAAGTGTTCGAGGGTGGGTTCTGAGTTACCCCATGGTCGAACCAACCCCTATGTTGACCAGCTGAATTTTAACCAGGTTCTATGCTATTGGCCAATGACAATGACCTGCACTGTAGAAGAGCTGACCATGGATTCATGATCCTTTTCTACAGGACTCCCACGAAGACTTCAACCTGCCTCCTTGCTCCAGCAGGGCTGCCTGATACCGCATCAGATTGCACACAGAGCAAACAGGACACATCTGCTAGCTAAGGGGCCAACAGTGTCCACAAAAAGGCAGTCAGGCTTTGCCTTTCTGTTACCTCTCAAAGCTAAAGATGTTTCAAATATTCCCATTTTTTTCTCGCTTCACACAGTCAATCTTGTAGGAGTAGAAAAAACAATCTACTTGATGAACACATTAATTAAGTAAATCAATATACATAAAATTACAGGCTCACTCTCCCCAGCCATCGTTTACCATTGCTCTATGGTACCACAACTGCACTCTCCAGGGTCAGTATCAAATTTCCAAATTTCATACCTACCTATCAGCAGGAAATGGTGAGCAAAGAATTTCAAGTGGCAAGAATGAGGGCAGGGAGGAGACATAAATCCCATTGTGTTCCAAGTTGTACTTAATGAATTGAAGCAAATACACCATGTTCAATGGTTTTTAAGTCCAAGTTAATCAAGGAAAATGAACTAATTCATTTGTTGTAGTTGACAAGAAGCCCCAGCCTTTGCCAGGAGGACGATACAAAGAGTGAGGTTATTTTAAGAGATGAAGGGACAGACCTGCACTGAAAGTCATATGTTTTCTTATTCTCTTTGGAGAAAAAGAAGGTGGTTACTCAAGAGCTAAACCGTGAATCACCCACATCTTCCTCCTCCTTAAGGAATGCCCTTTGAGGGGGAGGGTCCCAGCCCACAACTACTCTCTGAAGTGTCCAATCCTACGCCATCCGAAAAGTTGTACTTTTTAATAATCTTTCATGGTCAGTTTAACCTTTAGCAGCAAAATTAATGTATTTTTCCCAGCATGACTTTATCACACATCGCCACCGTCACGCACATCTGTGAAGGCTTCTGTTTGTCACTTCATCTCTTTTGCCGTTACCTCTGTCCAGATCTTTATTATAAAATGTAATTTTGTTTCCAGGTCAGTCACACCTAGTAGAGCATGAGCTCCAAGATAACTTAGTTCGTATCTTATTAAATCTATGGTCCCTAAACCTGGGTGCACAATATATTGGACAGGAAGAGAGACAGAGAGAAGAGAGGAAGAAGAAATGAAGGAAAGAAGAGAGAAGAGGGAAGGTGGCCGGGTGGACATCTAAGCAAAAAGGCAAAACCATCCTTTTAAAAAAAATTTTTTTTTATGTTTATTTTTGAGACAGACAAAGAGACAATGTGAGCAGGGGTGGGGCAGAGAGAGAAGCAGGCTCTAGGCTCTGAGCTGTCAGCACAGAACCCAATGCGGGGCTTGAACCCACCAACCACGAGATCATGACCTGAGCTGAAGTGGGACACTGACCCAGGCGCCCCAAGGCAAAACCGTCCTAATGGTATGTCTGTGTGCTCCTGGCCACGGCATCTTGATATTCTTGCCACAGCGAAGCAGGCAGGCTCCAGGAGTGGCTGAGCTTGGGTTCCAACCCCCTGTTCTCTTCAGCGGATGACCACTTTCTGAAGCTTGGAAAAGCAGCCTATCCTTCCAAAGTCTTAACGTCTTCATCCACAGAATGGAGCTGCTAACATTACCTAATGCTCTGTGATAGGAAAGGGAGATGGCAAAGTGTCCATCCAGCGCACGGAGCAGGGTTTGGGAAAGCCAAGAGGGCTCACCCCACGTTCGCTATGGCTGCTACTGTTACCCTCAGATGATCTCAAAAGTATCTCTAGCTCCCCAGCTCTGATGTTAGAGCATCCCTTTTTCTAAGAAGGAGTCAAATCCCTGCAAAGAGGGGTCCACTGTCCCCCTTCCCAGATAGGAAAGAAGTCCAAGTCCTCTCTGTGACTCTCTCCAGCCAAAGTCCAGCAGTTCGGTATAAAGAAGGGAGGTCCTCACATGTGAACATGGTTCAGCCACTAGTCTGCCCTCTTGCCTCTGGCCGGGCACCAATGCTTCCTGGCTGCGGGTGCTCTGGCAGTGACAAAGCATATTTCGTACAGTGGAGCTCTGAGGATTTATGATGAATGACTTTGTGTCGGACATGCAAGTCCTAATTATAATTGCCACGATGCCAGCTTCAGAACAAAAATGATTTCTTGGGCAAGAATGAGGAAAACTGTGCAAAGCCAAACAGCATCCTGGTTGAGACAGCAGGTGGTCCTGGGAGTCACAGTTAATTGTATTTGTGTCCTGGCTCTGCCACCTGCGAGCAGGTCATACAACCTTCCCATGCCTCGATTTCCTCATCCATAAAATGGCAAACACAGTGCTTACCTCAGAAGGGGTTTAAAGTATCGACTAAGGTAATACAGGGAAAGGGTGTAGACCAGGGTTGACAAGGCAAGTAAATGCTCCATTAAAATAATCAATTATTAAATCAGCGATCTCCTTGATACCACATATAATGTGATACGCAGACCAAATTTCACACGCTGCAATTAGCAATCAATCATGGATTCATTCATTCATTCATCCATTCATTCATCAACTATTTATGGAGCTCTTGCTATGCGCCAAGCAGTGTTTTGGGTGCTAATAAAGGAGCTGAGAACAAACAGACAGAACTCTGCTCTCACACAGCTCCCATTCTAGACTCACAGCTAGGTCTCTCCTAATGCCTGGTGCAAAAAGCAGTTCTCAGGCTAGCGCTATCTTGGCCCCCAGTGGACAGGTGGCAACTTCTGTAGACGTCTGTGGTTGCCACGGCTGGGGTGTAGAAGGTTCTACTGGCATCTAGTGGGCAGAGGACAAGGAAGCTGCTGCACATCCTCCGGTGCACACGACAGCCTCCCTCCCCAGCAAAGAATCGTCTTGCCTTCAATGTCAATACTTCCGAAGCTGGGAAACTCTAGTGTAAAAGAATCCGTAAAATATTAATGGGTCCTTCTTTGGGCCTGGCTTGGGCAACCGGAGGCTACTGAGACCGCAGGAAGGGAAGCTGTGAAGGAGAAGGACGCAGGTGGCTGGAGAATAAGGAGCCCACAAGAGTCCAGTTTTGCCAAGACTCGCGCTTCCCGAGAGAGAGAAAGTGCACAAAGTCCAAGAAGTGGGAGGCCCCGAACCCGGGATCAGATGGCTCTTTTCAGTGGTAACAAGTGACCCCTGAGTTGTGTCTCTGGCAGGCAGGAGTCAGTTCCTCTTTGTCAGCTAACTTCACACTTACGTGAAAAGTATGGCTGCTCCCTTCACTCTCCGCCAAAGCTTTCATCACAAGGACTGAGAAATTACCATGAGCCTAGCAGAATAATACTCAAGGATAGAGACTAGCCTACAGTTCCCTCAGCCTTCTTAATATATCAAATCAGAGGATGTTTCTGACTTAGGAGACAAAACAGGTTTAAGTCACAGAGGGACCTGCTGGGTTTGAAACCCTGGCTCAGTCACTGCCAACTGAGTGACCCTCATCATCAAAGGGGAACGAGGGAGGGCATGGAACCAGAACACGGTCACTTAAGAGCAGAATGCCCTTTTGCATGTAATGTATTATCTCTGTGCCTTAGTTTTCGTACGTGTAATATGGGTACAAGAATGCTACCTGCCTCACAAGTCATTACAAGGACTGAACGCATCAGTTAAATGCATTAATACAGGAAAGTACTTAGAACGCTGTACCTGGACCCAAGTCAAGACTGTCAAAGCTGTTACCAGCACCGCGGCAGTCATAACTGTTATGGGACTTAACTTCTCCCACTCCCACCGTCCTCTTTTGAAAAATGGGCATAAGGGGCGCCTGAATGGCTCAGTTAGTTAAGTGTCTGACTTCAGCTCTGGTCATGACCCCGCGGTTTGTGAGTTTGAGCCCCACATTGGACTCCGTGCTGTCATCGCAGAGCCTGCCTCAGATTCTGTCTCCCTCTCTCTCTGTCCCTCCCCCACCCACGCACGCTCTCTCTCTCTCAAAAATAAACAAACATTAAAAAAGAAAAGAAATATGAGCATAATAGTTGCCAACCCATTGGGCACAGGATTCAATTATGCATGTTAAACACTGGGGACAATACTTGATACGTTGCCATTTCTTATTACTTATTGAAAAGTTTGACAAAAGCACTGAAATTAGTTCTCGCTTCGTCCTACGTTAAACTATTCACCGGGTGAGAACTGCATGGCGTCAGGATGATTCCAGAAGGCCTCGTGTCCTGTGAAGCACCCAAGAGTGAGCTCCGAGAACCATTATGGATTGCTAAGGGCGAGTGTGAAATATTAGCGCTGGGCCCACCTTGAGAGGGCGCTCTGCTCCTAACGATTCACCTCGCTTCAAACCATCCGCAGAGCTGAGGCCCTGACACGCTCCAAGGGCACGGAAGAAGATGGGGGGGTGGCTGGGCCAGGCGACTCCTTCTCCCACTTGTCCCCATCCTCCTGGCCAGAGTGCACAACACAGAAGAGCCCAGAGGCCTTGGGCGGGGGAGGGGTGCTTCGCCTGCAGAACCGCCTGTTGACAAGCTCTCATGTACGGTCCCAACTCCTCGCAGGGGCGAAGGGGACGGGAGCGTTTCAGAAGTCTGACCCAAAGGCCCAGCAAGGCCAAGTCAACAAAGACGCCAGAACGAATTGGAAGCCAATGATTTCCCAGCACACGGAAGCCACCTGCCCAAACAGTTGTTCTTGCCAAACTCATTAAAACTGTGTTCAGCTTCTTTTATGTTTCTAGCGGCTCAGGACTCCAAGGGGGAAGCGCGAATGCCCACAGAGCACAACCTGGAGTCCGCCGCTTAGATCAGAGGTTGCATCAAACGAGCAGGAATGTTCTGGTCTCATCCAACCACATGGGGAGGAAGAAGAGATCCCCAGGCCTGGCCTTCCTCCGGCTTCTTCACAGTGGAGAGGGGCCTGGGCAGGAGACCCGGAGGATGGAGACACGGGCCCAGCAGGACCGGTACCTGCTCCGAACTGTCAGGTACAATCTGCCACAGTGGGTGGTCACTCTGTTGGCCTCTTTTCCTAAGTGATCCCGCCTGAACCTGCCGCGCCTGCATTTCAGACGACGAAGACATTACGGTGAGGGCTGTTGGTGGCACCCCTTTGTCATTCCATGTGTTACTTACCCTAATATCCAGCCCAAATGGTACAGACTCATTTTCATTTACAAGATCACTTAAAAACCCATTCCGTGGCCTCAGCAGGCAGAACAAGTTGTCTTCTTGCCTGACGGCCGGCAGGGGGTGAGAAGCCAAGCACTACTGTTCACACAAACCAACCCAGGAAAGGGTCTGAAAAGAACTGAGGAGTTCGTGTTGATGTCACTTTCCTTAGCTGTATAAGTCAGGAATAAATATAAACAAAATATGCAGTGAACACGGCCGGGACCCCAAGCTTGACCTTCTGGGCCCCCTATGATTTGCACAGCGAGCTGGTAACTTTCCAACCAGCACTCCCCACCTGCCAGGCCCATCTGCTACAAGTTCACAGGCAGCCAGTAAGTCACAAATTATGACCTCCAGGATTGCTAAAAGTGCCAGCAGGCTTGGGAAGTAGAGGGTAAGAGGATGGGGAGAGCCATGCCTTCCCTTACCCTGGGACCATATGCAACATGGCTCTTGCTATAAAAACCAGATTGGCTTGGACTTGTGGTTAATATCAAAGAAGTTTTGAAAAGCCTCAGTAAATCATGAAATACTGGAAGCATGAAATTAATCAGAGCCAGAAACCCGACCTAAGGGGTCCTCCAAGGCATTTTCCAAAGACAATGGGAAGACAGTAAATAATAGCCAATCAATAACTAATTTCAACCATGCTGTACTGACCTGTAAGTAATCTCTTTGTGACCATGCATGGTGATTTTCGGGAAGAACTCTGAAGCCCCATCTCACGGCAGCCTACCAGATGAGGAAGAGACACCTGTCTCTTTCAGCCATTGATACGGCCGGAAAACGGAGAAGTACGTGACCCGTGAGCCGAGCTCTGCAACTTGGGGGCAAGGCAACAGAAGGCCCCAGAAATTCCACCCCATATTGTTCCATCTACTTGGCCCTGAGAATTTTTTTTCTCAAGAAAAGAAAAAGGTCTACTTGGGAAAACCAGAGCCGAGGTAGAATGAACTGGGGAGAAGATGCCAAAAGACAGAACTGATTTTGCAAAGCAACAGTGTCTAGCGTCTCTGTGGACTGCTCACACATTCAATTCAGTCCAGAGGGAATTCCTACTTCGCCGAAGAATTTCCAGTGTCGTAGTGATGCTAGATAAGAAGAGTCAGACCTGAAGTAACAGCCTATTTTAGCACCTACGGAGGAAAAAAATAAAACTTGCATCTATTTATGGAGGTTTACCAAGGCGTAGGAAAATGACCCTTTTCTCCATCCCCACCCTAACAAACGCAGTAGGCTGTGCATCCTCAACACTCAAAAAACATGCTGTCAGCACTTCCACTTGCATAGGCATATAAATACAATTATTTCCTTAAAACAACAACAACAACAACAACAAAAACCCAAGAGCAGTAGGCATGTATCCTACTAGGCACAAGTATTTTATGGTCTAGACAGTTAACACCTATTTGAATTGGGTACAATGGGGCTTAATTGTTTTATTCTACGCATAGCAAAGCAAGCAATTGAATCTAATATTAGTCATTCATCAGATAAAACATTCTCAGAGAAACAAACTGCTATATTTTCTCCTCAAAGAACAGCAAGCATTTTAAACACATTTTCCAGAGATGTTATGCCGAGGAAAACAGCTTAGAAATGTTACTTTAAACAAATCCGTTCTCTGGCTACCAACAACAAGACAAATTGGAACAAACGCGAGGCTCTGTTCTTTCCAAGGCTCCTTCTGTCCACCTGTCAAAGGGAGTTCTGACCCCACCCCCACCCCCACCCAACCCGAGAGGCAGCTCCGGAGCTGTGAAACGCAAGGATGCCCGCCCGCACTGTATGCCAGAATCCTCATTAGGGATTATCCGACTCACTCGGAGCAGGCAGAGAAGATGGGCTGCCTGCCAAGTGTACTTTCAACACAGATTCCAAAAGAAGATCCTGCAAAGTGTCGAAAGCCCAGATTTTCAGCAGTGCACTTTCTAGACTCCGTTACATAGCAACCATGCCGGGCTCACACAGGGTACCAACCAAGTTAATATTTTGCTTAAATGACGCACTGCATTAACTCTCTAGGAAAATCCAGGTTTTCTTCACCGACTTACCGAGGGTCAGATACCATCCCTGGGACAAAACCCTCACGGTGAATGGGCGAGCTTGTTTAATTCATTAAAAAAAATTGGAACCAAAAAATATCTGAAAATGGAGCTAACAAGTTCTTGGCAGGGAGAGGGAGAGGTGACTCTTCCCTGTAACCATTTGTGCTAATATTATTAAAAGTGCATTAGCGTTCATTTAATATGTGCATAATGCCCTTTAGTAAAATATGACTGCCACAGAGGCATTTTGAAAGATACTCATTTCATTCAAAACTTTGATTTGAAACGGGACAACTCAATAACACAAAGCGGTTCCTAGGGGTTTGGTCTCACTGAGTCTCACCAACACAGACAAAATTAAAACAGAAGGTGAATTTGGAAGAAGGGTCAGGAACCCTCCCCCCACCCCCACCCGACCCCCACCCCCACTCAGGAGCTGAGCATTCGTGAGCCTTTCTGGACATATATTACAAAGAAGCATAAGGAAACCAATCGACCGTACTTTAGAATTAACTTGGCGAGAACCCCACGTTTTCACTAGCAGAAGAAACTACCAGACCACATTTTCAGAGGGTTCTGCTCCAGCTAGTGCCGCCATTCATGGGTCATGAGAAAAAAAAAAGAACATAAAAACAAAATCTAAAAAGCTCACAGAGGCTAACTAATGTAAAATGTACAGGATCGAGGTATTCCTGTCCAGATAAGTAAGTGGTGCCCTATTGGCTTGCTTTCCTTTCAACCATCCCATTGGTTTAAATTCACATCCATTCAAGAGGGATATGTGGCCAACAACTGAGTTGAGTTGAAATCTTTAATGTGTCATTTAACCTTCATTAATGTTTTAGTAAAGGTGTTGAAAACCATCAAGGTTACACGGAGGAAAAATGGAGGCCATGCTTCAAGCAGCCACCCGCAGACCGCTACTGATGTGGACAGGCATACTCCTATGAGCAGGAGGGGGATGCTGGTTTGGTGTGTCTTCAGGGACATCAAGGGATCCAAAAGTCATTTTCACAGCCGTGTGCATTTTTGTAGGAAAAGAGAAGGAACCGGCTCACTGTCGCTCCGCTGTAATTTCCCCATCAGCTAAGTATCTCGATTTCCACACTGAGTGCGTGGATCACTGCTGTGCTGACCTCCTGAGCGTGCTCAGTCTGCACCTGGACCCAGGACTCAAATGAAAGCCACTTAACTTTTCCTTGGCCGAGGAAAGGGGGCAGACGGTGGGGAAACCAACCAGCATTCTCCCCTCCTGCTTCCTGTGGTTTTTGATTCTTCGCAGAATACCAGTTCTTAGCTGTTTCTTTAACATTGGAAGAGTCTCTGCCTGTAAGGAGTAAAGCCTTACCACGCAGTCTACCTTCCTTTTTCTTTTTCTCCCAGGGGCCAGCGGCGAGCAACTTCCACACACAATGACAGAGCAGGGGATAAATGACAGGACAAGAAGATACCCACCTTGAAAACAACTTGTGCAGCAAACTACAGCCTCCCAACAGCCTCCCACCATTACGTCATGGCTACTTCAGACCAAACTGCCCCCCCCAATTCCTAACACTCCCAACAGACTCCTGGAGTACCAAGTTCACATCTGACTTGGCATTCTGCATAAAACCACGGCACACGCTTAACATCTCCCACCAGAAGAAGCACAGTTCCTCCCGGAAGGAGAGGACCAAATAGAAACCGATGGGAAGAAGGCACTCATATGAACACAGACTCTCAACACTTAGGAGAAGCTCTTGAAATAACAACCAAACCAGAAAAAATCCCTCTGAGCCACGGAGCTGTTGGTACCTCATACTTCACCAAGTGACATATTTATACAAGTGGCCCTCCTATATATTTTTTCTGTCGAATTCTGGATTCCAGGAGTTTAGTTTATAACTGGGATGATATTAATAATCAGCGAAACCATTTCTTAAAGAGCAGTCGGGCAAAACAAAACAAAACACACACACACACACACCAACACACACACACACAAAGGCTGAAAGCCAGTCTACCCTTTCACTTTTCAGTTGGCAGAAACCAAACAGTACATTTTTGGATACTTCCTCCCCTTTAACCCTCGGGGGAGGGGGGGTCCGGGCTTCATCACTGTCAATGTCAATACGGGCCCAGCTGTCTTTTTTCCCCCCTCCTCCTGTAAAGTGCAGAGTCCCTTCAAGCCGCGAGCTCCCTGCAACCCAGCATCTGAGCCTTCATTTCACCAGGAGCCCATCACTCAGCCTTTGAGGTCTAAGACTTCCCCCTGGAAAGTGCTCTCGGTGTTTACATATTCGCTGGGAATTTCAACTCACTGCCGAGCAAAGCATCTACTGTTGCATCGATATATTCCGCTGCCTGCGCGGTCTCAAACGGGGAGAAAATAAAGTCCAGATGCAACGGAGACAAGGGATTTGGCATCCGTGGAGAAAAGTGCAAAGCAGTCCAATCCTCTACCCCAACCAGGGCAGCAGAGCCCAGAGCTCGCTCTCGCAGGGGTGGGGGGTGGCGTGGTGGAGAGTCTTTCCAAAGGAGGGAGCCGCCACGAACCGGGGGGGTGGGGGGTGGGGAGAGCTGTGGCATTCGCCCCTGCCGGGGGTGGGGGCAAAGGCCCGGGCACGAAAAGTTTGCCCACGGAGCTGGGGGCTGTGCGCCAGCGAAAGGGCACTTTGTGCAGCGGGAGGGGCGCCGCCCGCTGCGCCTCGCTCCGGCTAGCCTAGCCGGGGCCCGTGTGACCGTGTGAACCCGTGCCCACCGCGCCCGGGTTTTCCTTAATGACAGCAGCCTGCAACTCCCAGCTGGGGGGCAGCGGTGGCCACCGCCGGGCGGAAAGGGTAACGAGCCACGATGCAAGGCGATTTCGCCCGGGGCGTGGAGGCACTGAGTCGCGGGCCGCCCCCGGCCCGGGCGCCGCTCGCCCGCCTCCGCTCCGCCCCGGGCGCCGGGCGATCCCTACCTTGCGCGCCGTGCTGGTGGTTCTCCATGTTCGCCGCCGCCGAGTCCGCCGCCGCCGCTCCCGGGCCCGGGCCGGGGCCGCCGCCGCCGCCGCTCAGTTCCGCCAGTCTCCGGTTGGTGGCCGTGAGTTCGGCTCGCAGGTTGGTCACCTCCTGGCTGGCCGACTGGACCGCCCCATCGATGCGGAGCGCGAGCTGCTTATTGTCTTCCATCATGCTCAGGATTTTGGCCTGGGGGCGAGAGAGGTGACAAAGAGCTGCATGATGCGCGGGGGGTGGGGGGGGGGCGCGGCCGGGCAGCCCCCGGCTCTACCTGTTGGGTCCCCCGCGGCCCGGCTCCCCCGCGCCCCGACCCCCAGGCACCGGCAGCGCCGGCTCCTCCGGCGCAGGAATGACAGCGGCGCCTCCAGCCGGAGCCGCGGCGGTGGCGAGGCGGCAGGGGGGGAGGAGGAGGAGGAGAAAGAGGAGGAGGAGAAGGAGGAGGAGGAGCAGCGATCGCCGAGACCCCGGCGCCGAGCGCGGCTCGGGGAAGGACACCGCGCGCCGCCCGGCACTCTTTCGCTGGAGCCTACCATTTGCCGCGCGCTCGGGAGGGGGCCCGGGCCGGGGACCGGGGCGCACCCCCGGCCTCTCGCGCCCCCCCCACTTCGGGGACACACCCCCCGGGGGGCGGGGGCGGCGGGCGGGGGCCGCGAGTGGGCCGGGGTGGCGCCCCTGGCCAGGGGTAGGGGGCGTCTGCTCCAAGGCCGGCGCTGGGTCCCCTCCCGGGAGCGGTGGGGCAGCCCCCGCCCTGGCTAACGAGCGCCCCGCGCCGGGCAGGGGTTGGGGAGGGGGTGGGTGCTCGGGAGAGAGGGGTGCTCGGGAAAGGGGCCCGGGAGGGGAGCGGAGACGGAGCTCCGCGGGAGGGGGGGGGGCGCGGCTTGCGCGATCCCGGGAGTGGAGCTTTGCTTCCCTTAAAATGCAGGTTCGAAATGTGCAGCGGGGAGCTGAGCTGGTGCCCCGAGTGCCGCCCACTCTGCACCCCACTCCATCCCAACCCCCCCTTCTCCGCTCCAACCTACGCTGTGCGCGGTCCCCGGTAGGAGCCCCCTGTCCTGGCCCCGCGTGGGCCGCTGGAGCTCTGGCCCCCTCGCAGACCCCCACCGCCGTGTGTGCACCCGGGGTGGAGGGCTGGCCTTAGCCAGGTCCTAAGCTTCGTAGCTGGGCTAAATATTGGGGGGCGAGAGGGAAGAGGCCAGGAGGGAAGACGAGAAGACTAGAAGGCATCTAGTAGGGGGTTTTCCCCTTTCCCCTCCTACTGGAGCAGGAGGAGTGTCCAGGACCCTGTTTACCTATTGTCCCTTAAAGGAGAACCGAGGTAACCTTAAAGTTGATAAACCTATCTCGCTCCTCTTTCTCCCAGAGCACAGGCTTTGCATTTTTCACTGGGGCCCTGGATTCCTGCCACCAGACCTTGTTACCATAGCAAGCTTCATTCCATGCAAATAGGACAATTTAAAACAGCCAATGTAACCCTGAGGACAATAGTGCACGGCCATCCCGGCTCAGTCCACCTCTGGAGAGTAGCTCAGGGCCTCCGGCAGAAGCCGAGGGCGTGCTCTTACACAGACTGAAGGTGCCCACCCTTGAGATTTATCAGCATTTATTAAGTAGGAAGCCTACTATATGCAAAGTGCTTGGGTGCATTATCCTCTGGAGTAAGGATTATGAATTCTACTTCAGCGATGAGGAAACTGAGGCGCCGGGTGGGGGTTACGCGATTTACCCAAAGGGCCCACAGAAATCAGGCGAAACCAAGATGGGAAGTAAGAGTCATCTGCTTTCCAATTAGTCCCACTCTGCTTTGGATGCTAGATTGTTATATGGAACCATAAAAACCCACTCTTGCTCCATCCCCCTGGGGCCGCTAACAAGCTTTTGTAAGAGGGCCAGAGGGTATTGGCAGAACATGTGGCAGCAGACATAATTTTTCACTGTCTACTCTCCTGAGCTAACTGGGCAGCTGGGGATTGAACCCCCGACCTTCATTTCATTCACCAGAATTCTGACCCACCGAACCAACCAAGGAACCTAGGCTGCTTGGTGTGTTTGTAAATCAGGAGTTCGTTCTTTGAAGTCCTCTGGTTAAGCTATGGCTGGGGGCTGTCATAGTTCAGCCACTGTGTTCGAAAACTTAAACACAGACCTACCATATGTCTGAGCAGTTACACTCCTGGGTATAGAGCCAAAGAATTGGAAACAGAAAACTGAAACAAAAGGTTGCACACAAAGGTTCACAGAAGCACTGTTCACAAGAGCCAGAAGGTGGAAACCCAACTGTCCAACAACAGATGAATGGATAAAGCAAATAGTGGTATGTCCATATAACAAAATACTATTCAGCCAGGAAAAAGAATGGGTTGCAGACACTTGTGGCAAGGTGGATAAATCTCAAAAAGCATTAAGCTACGTGAAAGAAGCCAGACACGGAAGGTAATATGATGTCATTTGTATGAAATACCCAGAATAGATAGATCTATACAGACCTGTTTGCCAGGGGCTAGGGGAAAGCGACAATGGGGAATGACTGCTTCCTGGGTACCGGGTTTTATTTTGGGGTGATGAAATCTTTTGGAACTAGACAGAGGCAGTGGCGTATTCCAAAGGGGCTAAATGCCATTGAATCATTCACTTTAAAACGGTTCATTTGGTGTTGTGTGAATTTCACCTTAATTAAAGGTAAGTGGGCACATATGCAAATACCAATAAAGTGGGGGAAGGGGTGTCCTGGCAACAAACCTTCGGTGGACGCGGTCAGGAGCAGGTCATTTGGAGAGCCGCGTGCTCGTGCGCACAGGTGCAGATCATCGCGCTCATCAGAAGGCACAGTAATCCATGTGTTTACCTGTCTCTCTCCCACGTCACCTGTGGCTACCACGTGGGAGAGGGAGGGGGGAAGTTTTTAGTGTTGTGATTCGTCTTGGTATCCTGCCGCCATCGCGCTCGCACACGGGTATGTGTGAGCGTGTTTCTACAGTAAACAAACTGACCAAGTGTTACTCATTTTCCTCTTCAGTGAGATTATTCCCACACACCAGATTCTTAAAATCAAGTCAAAACAAAACAAAACACGAAACCCTAACAAGGAGAAAAGCAAGCAAGCTCCCATTCCTTGAGCTTCCGCTCTGCCTCCTCTTCCCCACTTGACGTACAGCCATTGAAATGTCAAGAAACTCATGTTAGAAACCCCTGGGGTTCCTCCTAGGATTTTCTTTTTGAGAAATTTTTTCTTAACATGAAAAAGGGGGCTTTTCCCAGCTGTGTCTCCTTATGTTCACCCACACACAAAAGGCCCAGATCTCAGAGAAAAAGTCTGGGATCAATTACCGTCTAGAATCTACTCGATTTAAACCAGAAAGATTGCTATTTTACCTCTTTTCCCTGCACCGTCCAGCACGGCTCTCCCTAGGTGACCTCAGGTAACAAAATAGTCTCAGAATCCTCCACATCCCCGTCCACTTGCCTGCCTGCAGGCTGATGCCCATTTACAACTCGCTTCGCAGGAGAAGGGGAGGGGCTCCAGAGCTGTCTGTCAATCACAGACTTCTCCCTTTGGACCACAACTATGAGAATGTGACAGCGCATGTCCCCAAGGTAGCCCCGAAAATAGGCTTGCTTCATAAATATCTGCTGCCATTTCCCAGTGTTACCAGTTGCCGTCTCTCCCCTTCAGCCAGACCCGCCCGCCCCCCGCCCCCACTCGGGCAGCGCACCGGACCTCACGCCTCTGCCAGTATTTTCACAAGGCCCCATCTTCCTCAGCAGAAGGAGCAACGGTTCCACGCACCTCGGGTGCCCTTCGAAGCTCACCCGGGCATTCTGGAAGGTCTGCCAAACCCTCCTCACTCAGAGAGAGAAAATTCCTAATAAGAACCAAGGCAGAGAGCCTAGCCCATGGCTGACAGTCATGTCAGATGCATCTTCCTTTCCCCATAAATAGAATGACCTTATAATTTATTGTCCAAACTGGGACACTTTTGAGAGCAAAAGAGGGTGTTATGAATAATGAAGCCGGGAATTGGAACTGTCCCAGGAAACCCAGTATATGGGGGGCCCCGCCTATAACCCAGTGAGCTATCGGGCCCTAGAAGGTGACTTTGGGATCATTTCATCCAGCACTATCGTTACGTACTGATGGAGAAACAGAGCCCCAGAGATGGGAAGGGACCCTGAAGCCATGTTGATAAAGGAGTTGGGAGGGATGAAAAAATGAAAAACAAATCCTTATTTTTTTTGATGTTTATGTACTTTTTGAGAGCGAGAGTGAGAGAGAGAGAAAGCAGGGGAGAGGGAAAGAGAGAATCCCAAGCAGGCTCCGTGCTCAGCGCAAAGCCCGATGCGGGGCTGGATCCCACCACCATACGATCACAACCTGAGCTGCTATCAAGAGCTGGATGCTTAACGACTGAGCCAGCCGACCAGCGGCTCCCAAAAGCAGAGTCTTTACAAAACAAGGAAACTCCTACTGATGTGTATCCAGCATTATGTATTGTCATATTCATGTCAGACCACGGTGCACGAGGTGCTTCCTAAACTCTAAATTCGAGAAAGCGAGCTCACGGTCTTGCACAATCTGGCTGCTGACTCCATCTCCTATCACTCTCTCCTTCACTCACTTCCCTCCCGTCACTCAATTCCTCTGTTAAAATGTAGATCCTTAGCCCCCCTGCCGACCAACCAGAATCTTGGAGGAGCTTCCAGGTCTCTGCATTCACAACAAGCTTCCCAGGGGTGTCTGGTGCCCCACAAAGTCGGAGACGCACTGCCCGAGGCAGCCAGGGCGGGCGCTCAGGAAGCACTGTGCCCACGTGTAACCCATACACGCAAGAAAGCTTCTGAGCCTCAGGAACGGCTGCAGGGCCCCCCGCTCCCTCTCTTCGGGATGCTGTCTGTCCTGTCCCGCCCTCCCCCCTCCATTCGAGGGTCCCTAAGGAATCACCCCCACTCCCTGCAAATGGGTGCTCTGGTTACTCAAATTGTCACATGCAAATCCCGGCCCATCCGTATTTCCACAGTTTACTTTGGCTGAGGAGGCCTGAACCTGTGCTCTGGGGAAAGGGCAAAGCATGTCTCAAGGGCACCAGGTCTCAGGCCTCAGGGGAAGAAGGCCGGAAGTGGGACAGAGCCGCAGACCGAGAGAGCAGTGTGCAGGCGGTGGACCCCAACAGCTTGGCCCTAATCCCTTCCCGGCGATGCTCCCCTGCTGCCATTAGTCACCCTCAGAACCACAGCCATGAAACAAAGGGATGGAGGAAAAAAGACACCAGCGGGGTAAGCAGGGCAGCCTGCAGCTGTAAGGTGAGAATTGAGAATGCACATGTATCTGCACACCACACACACACACACACACACACACACACACCCCAGTGTGGACACAGAGCACAGTGGTTAGCGTGAAGAGTGACATTCTGGGGGCACCTGGGTGGCTCACTTAGTTAAGCATCCTACTCTTGGTTTTGGCTTAGGTCATGATCTCACGGTTCTTGAGTTTGAGCCCCACATCAGGCTGACAGCGGACAGTGCGGAGGCTGCCCAGGATCCTCTCTCTCTCCCTCGCTCTCTGTGCCCCTCCCCTGCTTCTGCTCGCTTGTTCTCTCTCTCTCTCTCTCTTCATATTACTTCCTACTACTTCTTCAGAGAAGTGTAATTGTTTCCCTTCTTGAATGTTCCTTGTACTTTTGATGTTTCTTATTTGGTGTGGCGTGGGGCTCACGCAGGGAGGTGCCCAATGGCCCGGGCTCCTGGCTCCTGGCTCTGTCACTGCTTGTGTGATGGTGATAAATAACCACAGCCAAGCAAAATACAAAACCCTGAGACAAACATGTCCACGGGTAAAACATCCTCCCTACACTCCAAGGACTGGTCCAACCCCCAGGTGTCTTGTCAGAGCTCCTGCATTCTTGGGTCTTGGCTATATCCATGGGTTGGGCACGATTTTATTTTTTTGGAACCAGGAGGAGTGTCTGAGAGAACATGGTCAAGCCTTCCGGCCATGGGGTCATCAGCTCCAACGCCTCATCTCGGGGAAGCCCCTCCCCACAGCCCACTGGCAGGACGATACTAACTGACATCACGCATGGTCTCACTCTTCTCTGAGGGCAAGAGTAGAGTCAACGCACGGGCTCTGGAGTTAGTCAGACAAGGGTTCGAGTCCCAGCCCTGCCACTCACTCACCCTGTGACACTCATAGAGTTCCTCAACTTCCCTGAGTCTCAACTTCCTTGTTAGTAGAATGGGATAATGTGACTACCTACTTCACAGACGTGTGAAGTTCAATGTGACAATGCAGGGACAGCACTTGGCAGGGTGCCTGGTGCCCGGTGGAACTCAGTGGATGTTATCAGTGATGAGACACACATGAGGAGGTCCTGGGGGGGGGGGGGAGGGCTGTATGGACCGCCCACGTCACCACCACGGCCGGCCCCTGTGCTGATCCATTCATCTCCACCAGCTTAGGCTGAATCCTCCCCACACTAAGGATGGGTGTTAGGATCCCCTTTCAGCAGATCAGGAGAAACCCCGCGCTCTGGCGTGCCCCGCCCCCTCCAGCTAGAAGGTGCAGAACCAGATTCAGACCCCGGTAGGTCTAACGCCTCTGCCTTTTCTTCCTTCCCGCCTCCCCCTTAGATGCACAGGGGACACGGTCTCCTCCGTGTGCGCAGCGATGCACCAAGGGACCTTCGGCATTCCTTCCGGCCCCACGCCCTTTGTTCTCTGTCAAAGGCACTGATGTGATGGAGAAATGGAAGGAGCCACTCCTCAGTGGCCTGTGCATTAGTTCCTCTAGGCCCTGGGGACCCATTTGGTAAATTAGTTCTTTTGGTTCCATGAAATGGTACCCCAGTGGCCTGAAATACTTTTCAGCCCTACCTTAAATGGGTAATTTATTCTTTTCCTACTGATAGTACTATTTATGTGATCTCCATCCTGTACGTGTTGCTTTCTATGCTTTCTAGGGGGGGCAGGGGAGATAGGGGTCTTTCTGTTTTTGTTTTTTAACAGAAGTTCAGTCAATTCAGTAAGGAGCACAGTGGGGATTTCCAAGCATGATATTTTCAGGACCCCTTATCCTCCCCCCCCCCCATACCTTGCTCTGCCGTTTAACTAAATTTAACTCAGGCAGGAGAGGTTTTTCTCCCATCTTCTCCTGCCCCCAACCCCCTGCTCAGCTCTCGAGAGCTTCTGTTTTCTTCTCTGTTCATTTCTTTCGACTCTTAAGACGCCTTGCACACTGAGCCCCCTTCCGTCTTAGGGTCAGTGCAGTAAAGACCGGGGGGCCCTTACTCGAGGCCACAGAGGAGACCCCATAGTAGACACCAAACAGCTTGGGGAAATAGGACCTCCCTCCCCCCCAGGCTCCTTGATGACTCATTCCAAAGGCATCTCAGATACAGCAATGGCAATGTGTCCTTTCTCAGGAATTGGAAGCAGCCGTAGTAAGAAAGGGCCTTGGGATCTGGCCCCTGGAGTCCATGTGAAAACTTTCCAGCCCCAATAAGCTCTCTGAAAAGTATTTATTAGCCAAACAGTACACACGTTCAATCCGGCGTGCCATGAAGGACTGACTGTATCTGCGACCATCCGCCCTGACAGTCAGGATTGGCTGACCCATTGCAGACATGATCAGAAGAGAGCTATTTTACCCAGTGTTCGGCTCATCAAGATAATGCATTTCTATTCAGTAAATTGTGAAGTTTCCATCTTTATCTTAATGCACTGCCCTTTATTTGTTTACCTGCCTTCTTTTACGCTGGGGAGAAGTAAAACAATTTCATAACCCAACATTTGGGACCACAAGGCTACGCTGTTAGTTCGAGAGGGAGCTATGTTTGCTCAGAGCAATGTCAGTTACAGTACTTTTTGGTCAGCGTCCTCAGCCATCTTGGTCGTAAAACGGTTGAACCCCTCCATACCTCTGTCCATGAATAGCCTGCCATAGACATGCGTTCCTTTTGATGAACAAGGAACTAGGAGGTTTGGTTTTAAAAGAGGTTGGTGGAGACATGGAAACAAGAGCTGAGGGGAGTGGCTCGCTCTTTCTCCTCAGCAGGTGCATCCTGCACCCACGTCTCTGGCCCCAGGACCCCTCCGCCAGCACGTTGGTTGCACACCTGGCCCCTCAAGCCTCTGGAACTATAAGAGCAGAATGCAAATGTCCAGGCTCTGAAATAGCTGTTCTGTATCAAAGGGATGAAACAGTCTGGAAAAAGAGAAGCGGAGCTGGGTGCTCCCCCATCCACCAGTAAGGGGTCCCTGGGGATGGGCCGGGGGCGGGGGGGTCCTGCAGGTGGCCGCTGAGCCCTGGGAGCCTTACAGCTTTGGGCAAGCGTGTGGAGCCTGAGCCTTCCAGGCAGCTTTAGGGAAAAATGAAAGACAGATCTAGGATCTCGTCCTGTCATTCATTAGGAGGCATCAAACCAGAGTGTGAACTTGGATGTCTCCTGAAGGATGAACGGGTCCAGAGCCCTGGCTAGCCCACAGAGCACCGGTGTGCAATTCAGGAAAGATGTGCCTCTTCCCCTGGGGTGAACGCAGCCCTGCCTGAGGGCACCGACTCGGAGAAGGGGGTCAGCACGCCCGTGGCTGAGTTCCCCGTGGACACCAAGCCGGGAGTGACCACATGTATCACTTACCAGCTGAATTCCCCCCTAACTCGGAGGGTTTCTATGGTTTCAGGTTTTAAAAGCTTTTTTATTATTACGGTGTGAGCTCAAAGTAACACATGCATTTACAAATCTGTGAACCTTTTATGGGAAGAACACGAAGGAAGTTACTATGCCTCTTCTGTTACATTTCAGCGATGGTGTGAACCTTTCTCTCTTTCCTTTGTTATTTTTGGTTTATTAAAATTATTTTTTTTATTTATTTTTGAGAGAGAGAGAGAGAGAGAGAGAGAGAGAGAGAGAGAAACAGCGTGAGCAGGGGAGGGTCAGAGAGAGAGGGAGACACAGAATCTGAAGACAGGCCCCAGGCTCTGAGCTGTCAGCACAGAGACTGATGCGGGGCTCGAACCCACGAACTGTGAGATCATGACTTGAGCTGAAGTCGGACCCTCAACCGACTGAGCCACCCAGGCGCCCCTATTTTTGGTTTTCTAAGAAGAGGCTAAAGGAACTGGCAGATTCAGAATCCAGTTTTGCCTGAAAGTGCACGTGAAGGGGGTGCTTTGATAATTAAATAATAATAATGATTCTAGTGGGTTCTTGTCACTGAAGGCAGTGCTAAGCACTTGACCTTCATCCCTGACAAGAGCCCTAGAGGAAGAAGCTACTATTATTATGCTCATTTCACAGATAAGAAAAGTGAGGCGCGGGGAGACTAAGTCACCAAGGTCCTACAGCCAACAAGAGGCAGGGCTGGGTCAGTGGGACCCCAGTGGCCTCCACTTCCCTGGCATCTTGCATCACCTCCTTTCTCCTCTAAACTCACCGTTGGTTCCGGTGAAGCGAAAAGTGTAGTGGCGACGGGCCTCAAAGACACACCCGAGCTGCCCCAGGAATTCTCTGCATGGCCCCTGGGAAGCCACTTGAGCATCCCACCCCTGTTCGGTCCTATGATGCTCGTGGCTTCAGTGGGTCTGACTTCCCAGGTGCAGACCTCTGCGCTTTTAGTCAGTCATCGGGCAAAGAACATCATCCGGCTTAGAATTTTAGATCCGGAAGGGACCTCAGAGTTCGTAGGTCACACCCACTTTCTTTACAAATGATGTAACTGAGACCCCAAGGCCAGACAACCCAGATGGGTGGGGGCGATACTTCCTATCATTGTTGTTTGTTTAGATTTTTATAAGTGAGCACGTGGCCACGGGAGAGGTTCGATAAACATCTGCGGAACTGAATTTGACGGTAGCATGTGATCTATCCACCTGAGGGGCACATCAAACAAATAAACCCAAACCAGTTCTATTTCTGATCCTTCTGTTGTGAAAAGCTTCCAAACTCAATACAAGGTGAACACCTCTGCTCTGAAGCATCTCTTTGATCTCACACTTCTTTTTCTTGAAAAGGACAGCAGATTTGGCAAACGATTCTTCCCGAAATTAATAATCAAACCTTAGAAATCTTCTTTGGTTATTCCAACAACTTAAGACAGAAAGAAATGAAACATTCCCTACAGCGTCTCCCCCTCTCCCTTCTGACAGCCCCGCTAGGGAACATCTGTGTCTGTTTAACATCGATTTTGATCTCTCAGAAAGGGTCTGGTTTCTCCGCACACAGAGCCGCTGGCTCGAGATGGCATGTGCCATTCCGAGAAGGTATTGGGGTTCTGCTGACTCTGCTGTAATTCTAACAGACAGGCAAGAGAGGCCGGTCTGCCCTTGGGGACGTGGGGGACAGGACACCTTCGCTGACATCGGCTTGGTGTCCAGGAAGTCCCCCTGCTCCAGGAGTCATTAGCTCCCTCTCCTCATTCCTCTTTCACATCCGTAGCACATTGGCTCATGGCCACTAATTCCTCATTCCGATCCGAAGACAGCAGTGCCCACCCTGCCCCTGCCTGTGACTTTTCAACCCAGGTGGATCACCTCCCTCGGACACACTCAGCCATGTGACTTGCTTCGGCCACTGGAGTGTTCCTTGACTTGCAGCAAGGAGGGACCTTTAATGCTTCCACACAGCTCCGCTCGGCCTCTCACGCTCCTGCGATCCTCCACGAGAAGCGCGTGGCCCCAGCATCAGCCTCATTATTCTCAGCCCCAGAATGAAGACACAGGGAGCCAGACTGAGCCTGACCTTCAGCCTGGAGACAAAAAGCCACCAGAGCCTAGCCACACCCCCAGCAATGTGTCAGTCCACAAATGGGAAAAATGAATGTTGCTGTAAGTGCAGGGATTCTGAGGCTGTTTGTTACACACCCAAAACGGACTGATACATTACTGAAACTAGCACCTTGACTTAAGGCTGTCATTCCACCTGCAGGTGCAAGTGAATCAAGTGTACTAGCTTAGATACCAATGGGGAATTTGCTGGCCTGCAAAGCAGGGGGTCTAGAGGTAGGACAGAGCTCAGGGATCCCGAGAGCTCAAGCCAGCATCTGTCCCTCACTTGCTCTTCCCTGGCCTCCTTTCGCATTCTCATCTATGCACCTGACCTCTATCCCTGAAGAGGAAGCTGAGCGAACAAGGCCATAGATGGCTCTAGGCTTACATCATGCTACTTTAGCCACCTCTGAGGAAGAGGCCTCTCTCTCCTATTGTTCCCAGGCAAGAGCTGGCCTACCCCTGGGCTAGTGACCCTGGCCAGAGGAGCAAGGATCAAGAAGGAACACATGCCTGTGGCAGGAGGAGTGATTTAGCAGCAGGAGACAGGCAGTGGCAGGTCCAGGCATTGGATGTGCACGCCCATGACACTGCTGCCCCAACAAGAAGCCAATGAACATGAAGGCCGCAGCCACTCAGACTTTTCATCATTCACATGGGGCCAGGATCCCCATCTTATCTTCCTGGATGGTTGATCAGCTCTAGGCACAACTTCCAAGCTGTGGTTTGCTTGATTATAAAGGGGGCGTGCAGATGCAGGACCCACTATGGTAGGGCAATGAAGACTAAATGAGGTATGCCGCAAAGTCCTTAGTCCAGGCGGGGGATACAGCACTGTTCTCCCCAGCTCTCCTCTTCGGGGCCCACGCACTCACCTGCCAAGGGCTAGGAACGTCAGCTACTGACGGCTCACAGGTGCACCTGTTACAGTGGTTGTCATCTGTGGCAGGGACCTGCCTCACCCGAGGCTGCACCCCCAGCCACGGACCAGCCCTTGGCCACTAGCTTGAACAAAGAAGCCCACCCGCTCTGTTTCCATTTGGACCTCTCTGAAGGGCCATCCCAGCCCCAGAGCTCCCTCTAGGCACTGGGGAAAACCACGTGGTCTGCCAGCTTTTCCTTCTGCCCGAATCTGACTTCTTCACTCCCTTACATGAGGAGGACCTCCCTAGAGCACTCCCCAGTAAACTCTCCGCGTGCAGAAAACCTGATCTAAGGCGTCCCAAGGGCTGACACACAGGGAGAGCTCTCCTGTGCTAGTTGTAATCACTGTTAACACATGCTTATTTCTTCACTCATTTGGCCACCACCCATCTGCCAAGGGCACACTCAGGCAAGACAGGAGAATGAGGATAAAGCGCCAGCTAAGAGCAGAGACTTGCCTCTGAACCCAGACTGCCTGGGGGGGCGGATCCTTGGTCTACCTCCAACAGGTCCATGACCTTGAGAACCCATTTGGCTTCTCTGTGCCTCTGTTTTCTCATCTGTAAAACAGCAGCACTAATCGTTTCTATCGCAGAGGGTGGTTATGAAGATTGAATACGTTGACGGGTATAAGGGTGTAAATGGCATGGGGCACGGAGCTAGTGATTCTCAGCATTTGCCCCTCTGCTTTTGCTGGGCGGTACCTTAGGTGCCGGAGATGCAGGGATGGAGAAGACTCAGTCCCTGCCCTTACAGTGCTCACAGTCTAGTGGCCGAGACAGGCACGGGCTTATTTGAGAAACACGTAAGGACTTATAAGGGCTCAGGCTCTTATTCTGAGTGAAACGGAGCTGCTGCAGAGTTTGAGCAGAGATGCAATATGAGGTGATTTATGCTTCAGAATGGAACCCTGGCTGCTCTGTGCGAAAGACTCTAGGGGGACAGGAGCAGAGGCAGGAAACTGTTCAGGTAGCTGTTGCTACATCTGGAGCGAGATGATGGTGTCTTGAACTATGGCAGTGACGTGGACGCAGGCAGGTGAGCACGGAGAAAAGGACTGAGTTCTAGAGAGATGTTGAAGGTAGAGAGACACAGGATTTGCTGACAGCTGAATGTGGCACGTGTGTCAGAGTGAGCAGTGGAGGGCGACTTGAATGTGTTGGGTTTGAAGCAACTGGCAGAATGAAAACACCCTCTTGGGACTGGGGAAGGCTGGGTGAGGAGCAGGCTTGGGGACAGAGAATGTACTAGGTTTGAGATGCGTATTTGACACCCACGTGGAGCTCTCAAGCAGGCAGTGGGATGTATGAGTCTGGAGTTCAGGCAGTGGCTCCGAGCTGGAAATATGAATTTGGAAGTTGTCAGTGTTTTGGTGTAATTTAGTAGCAGGAGACTGAGGGCCCGGCAATGTGATCAGCGGTGGCCCTGGTGTGGGGTCTCGGAGCGTGGGAATGGGGGATGAGGTGGGCTGACGCACAGACAGCACCTCGTTTAAGCCCGGGTGCGGAGCGGGTGCTTGTGCAACGTACCCCCCTTCCTCCTCATCACCAGCTGCACAACTTGTCCGGCACACAGCTGTCGCTCACTTGTCCTTCACTCCCAACATCTGTTAATATCAGCCACACAATTCTTCACTGTACATGGCTACACTGTTAGTATATTTTAAAGGTGATTCACCAGGAACAGTCAACACCGAGCTGACTGCAACACAGTCCCAGAGACGACCAGAAAATCTGCACAGATCCTAATAGCAAACCCCGAGAAGGATGTTGGATTCCTGGAGCTGTGAATGATGATCAGTACTAACTGTCCCTGACCTGGAAATGAAATGAGCAGATATTTCCCCCTACATGGCTGAAGGACGGTATGATGTCCTAGGAAATAGTAAAGTGAATGGACCCAGGATGAGAGACAGCAGGCAGCCGCGCCCTGGGTTCCCTGCTGCTTATTAGTAATACCAGCACATTACATTAAATCAGAGGCGAGGCTGAGAATCCGCGCCCGGCTGCCATGTGAAACCTCTGGATTTTGCTCTTCACCTAGTCATACACCAGCCTCTCAGTTTGTGACTGTTAATTTCAAATCTGATGATTAGTTTCTGGGGCGCCTGGGGGGCTCAGTCGGTTAAGCATCCAGTTTTGGCTCAGGCCATGATCTCACGGTTCGTGGGTTCGAGCCCCACATCAGGCTCTGTGCTGACAGCTAGCTCAGAGCCTGGAGCCTGCTTCGGATTCTGTATCTCCCTCTCTCTCTGACCCTCCCCTGCGTGAACTGCCTCTCTCCGTCTCTCAAAAATAAATAAAAAACATTAAAAAAAAAAGTTCCTGGGTCACCTGGGTGGCTCAGTCGCTAAGGGTCCCACTTCGGCTCAGGTCATGATCTCACCGCTCATGGGTTTGGGTTCCGCATGGACCTCTGTGCTGACAGCTCGGAGCCTGGAGCCTGCTTTGGATTCTGTGTCTCCCTCTCTCTCTCTGCCCCTTCCCCACTCGCACTCTCTTTCTCTCTCTCTCTCTCAAAAATGAGTAAATGTTAAAAAAAATTAATTAAAAAAAAGTTCCTGCAGTGGTCAAATAGTATGCTTCTTCCACTCTTTCTGAGTATGTTCATGAGACGTGAGCACTATACATTTTGGGCATTAATATGTATCAGGTACTGTGCTTTACATGTCTCCCCTCACTGTATCCTCCTGAAATTTAAATATGATAACAACTCCAGAATGTAGGTATTAGGAACACTGTTTTAAGCTGAGGTCCAAGAAATAAATTCCAAAGGTCATATCCTTGTATGCGGAGAGCTGGGCTTTGAACTCAAACCCAACTGGATGAAAAAGCCGGAGCCTAAACATCTACTCTGTGCTGCCTTCTAAGAAAAGATCAGTGTCTTACGCAGAACATTTAGAAAGTTCCACCAAACCTCTGACTTACATTTTTATTAGTTGGGCATGGGGGATTTAAAAAAAAAAAGACAAAATGTCTTGTCCCTGCCTTGAATAAGTATATATCAGACTGTCCGATAAAGTGAGAATGATAATAGTCACCTCCAAGGTCAAGTAAATTAATAGAAACGAAGCCATCCTCTTTTCTAGATAGAATAAAGGGTGCACTAGGAAGCCGATTGTAAAAAATAAATTAATAAAGCTCATTAATATCAACATTTTTCACAGCGCTGAACCAAATCCTAATACATGGCCAAATTTACTACTCCATCCTAAATTTTAACTTGTGTCTGAATGGACCAATTTTTCTCCCAAAGAAACATGCAATTTTTCGTTGCAGTCGACATAAATCTACTTTGCTTCTGTGACTTGATTCATTTAAATTCTTTCCTTTTCAATTAAATAATCACCCGGAATTTAAAAAGACGTATTTCCATTAGTAGACTCCCAAATAGATGACCTTTGAGACCACAAAGGGTGTATGCAAATCTTCTGATTGCTTTTTATCTTCTTGTATCACTTTCCCTAAAAGTTTTGTCAGTCAGTGTATTTAAATTCTTTCCCCATCTCCTCATTGCACTGCTATTTACAATAATGAGTCACAGCTGAAAGGGACTGAAATACCATGGGCTTCTCTGAACATATGCCAACAAGAAGGGTGCGCCACGGCGGGAAAGGCTAATGCATGATGAGGGCAAGGCTTTCCTCTACCTGAGTGAGACGCGATGTGAAATCTCCATTCGTTACTTTTCAGGCTTTGTCCGGTTTGTTTGTTTTTCTGATGCAACCTGATATTCTCTTTGAAAAATAGTCAACACATTCTAAGTGGTTGTTGTGCATCTGAGCCACAGGTGCTCATTGAATCTCCCAGGTCAGGGATTGGTAGTCTTATAATCTCCACTTTACAGAGGAGAAAACTGAGGCTGTGGAAGGTTAGATAACCCGCAGCATGTCGCAGAGGTGGGATTTGAACCTGAAGCCGGGGTGTTTGGGCTCCAGCTCTGACTGCTGGGGCACATAGGGCAAATCATTTTGCTTTTTAAACTCTCCCTTTCTCGGGGCGCCTGAGTGGCTTAGTCGGTTAAGCGTCTGGCTTCGGCTCAAGTCATGATCTCGCTGTTCGTGGGTTCGCGCCCCGTGTTGGGCTCTGTGCTGACAGCTAGATCAGAGCCTGGAGCCTGTTTCAAATTCTGTGTCTCCCTCTCTCTCTGACCCTCCCCTGCTCATGCTGTCTCTGTCTCTCAAAAATAAATAAAAAGCATAAAAAATTTTTAAAAAACCCTCTCCTTTTCTCATCTAAAGATGAGCATAATAATAATCTTGGCCTTGTCCCTCCCAAGATTGCAGTGGGGCTGCCGAAATCACTGGGTGTGAGAGCACTTCGTGAATTGCTAAGAGCCCAGCAAACACCATCATCACTGGGAAGTGCGTGCAGTGGGGGGAGTCGGTCACTCCGTGGAACCAAAGGTCGCTCAATAAGTGGGCTCACACTGAAGACTAAAGCCAGCTGCCTTTAAAGAACCAACCGCCTGTGCTGTGAACGCGCCGACCACTGACGCGCCGGCTTGGCTCCGCGAGGGCTCTTATTTCCCCCGCGATCTGATTTTGATGCCCAAGTGAGAAACTACCCTTGGAAATCGGCCCTTAGCCACCCTCTAACGCTACTTCTCACCTCCCCTACATGCCAACGAGATTAGTTTTGCCACCCTCTTTGATTAGTGGCACATTTCCAAGCGGAGGGTGTCGGTGGAAGCAATCTTTATGTTCAGATTTATTAAAGCCACTGTTGGTTTAATGAATTACCGCAATCCAATGAGCCCATAGATAGCTTGTATTTAACTTTTATGTGGCTGCCCCAGAAACCAGCTTGAAAAGCAGAAATCAATGATTGTGACAAAATCTCGATACAATTTATTTTGAATGTTCGGTTTGGGATTTGATGGATGCCGTTGTCAGATATATTTTATGCCCTCAGATGAATTTTATACTTACTGATTAAAGGGGCTTAGCAATATCAGTAGGACACGATTTGACAAACTTTAAAAGAAATGTTGCAACAGTGCTCCCATCTATTACATGCTAGTTTCTAGCCAGATTCGCTTCACATTTTAATCAACAGCATCAGTGGCTGCATCTTCAAACTACCAAAGGGAGGCTCTATTTACCAGTTCTTAAGTTAATTAGTAAAAATGCATTTAATTAATTATACCCACTGTGAATATTTGATTCCCCGGTAATTGGGCAGGGCATAGGCGGGAACCAGGTGGTGTGGGAGGGGTGGACAAATTGACTAGGAATCTTCCCATTGGAGACCTTGGTCTCAGTAAATATTATTTGCTCTAGGATTTTTCCTGCAATGCACCAGCTACTATTTAGAAATAACCTGTTCATAAGTAACACCTGCAGATTAGCATGAAGTTCCTATTTAGAGAGGTGTCTTGACAGAACCTAAAATAAGTTTAAATCTTCAGCATTCAATGGCAGCAGGCCATAAGACTTCGACAGACACCAAGACCAGGTGGCTTTTTAAGTTTTCAGACTAATCAATTTATTATACAGATGCCCACAAAATGTGATTAAGTTTGGCCTGAAAAAGAGCCTGACCTGATCCTACTCAGAATGTTCCTTTCATTTGTCCATTCATTCATCACCAATGTATCTATACATCCATTAACATAGCCATCCATTACCCATCCAGCCATTCAGCCATACAGCCATCTGTCCATCCACTGATGCATCCATCCATCCATCCATCCATCCATCCACCCATCCACCCAACCACTTATCCACACATTCATCTAGCCATCCATCCATCCACCCATCCATCCACCCACCCATCTGTTCACCCATACATCTATCCATCCATCCATCCATCCATCCACCCTCCAACCCATCTACCCAACCATTCATCTATTCTTCCAGTCTAACTAGCATTTTTGAGTGTTCACTTTGTGTCAGACACTCTTAACCTTTTGTCGTGGATAACGTCATTTAGTTTTCCCCACCATCAATGAAATCTAATACTAGTATCACTTTTCATCTACAACCTCTTCATTTTACAGATAAGGCAAATAAGGCTCAGAGAGGTTAAGTACCTTATTCAAGTCACACAGAGCACATGAGAAGGGTAGGGACTCATGTTCATCTCCTCATTCTACGATGAGGCCTTTTCCCCTACCGCTTCTAACCTGGCTGCCTCAGGAAAGAATTCTGAATTGTCAGAGTTTAACCAGCTTAATATCTGAAAAGAGAATGACTCCCCGTCCACCACATGTTCATCTCAGGGGATGAGATTTTGGTGCCAGGGCCTACGCTAAGTCCTAGAGACAAAATGGCGGACAGGAAAGACACAGACCTTGTCCCTCTCCCTCATAAGCTTATAGGCCAGCAGAGGCACATACTGGACAGCTACTTAGGAGCAGCCTCATTCGGCAGCTTGAAAACCATTACCCACAGGGTAGAACAATCACAGCCCTCACTGATGTAACACTAGCTCCTCAAGCTTCCACCTCCTGAGTGTCTTTCAGCTCTGTCCTCTCCTCTGTTTGACTTGGTTCAGGTTACTTGCCACCTTGTCCCCGAGATTACAGCAACAGCCCCCTCACTGGTTCCCTGGCCACGTCCTCCAGTCTCGTCCCTTCTCCCAGCCAGCTGAGATTCCGCCTTGCCCCGAGAATGGCCTTCAGGAACTACTGCTTTCATCAGCTTTTTCTTCTGCTTAATCTCTTCAATGTCACTTCACTGGCTTTAGGAATAAACCCAAACTCCTTAATGTGGCAGAAAGGACACACATGCCTGGACCCAGTCCCTGCCTATCAGAACTCTCTCTCTCTCTCTCTTTTTTTTTTTTTTTGGTAAAGTTTATTTACTTTGAGAGAGAGAGAGAGAGAGAGATGGAGTGAGCGTGAGAGTGCACACAAGCAGGGGAGGAAGAGAGAGATAAGAGAGACAGAGAGAGAATCCCAAGCAGGCACTGTGCTGACAGTGCAGAGCCTGACACAGGCTGGAACTCACGAATAATGAGATCATGACCTGAGCCGAAATCAAGAGTCAGATGCTTAAAGGACTGAGTCACCCAGGCGTCCCCTACCAGAACTCTTTTTTTTTTTATTCTTGAGAGGCAGAGAGAGAGAGTATGAACAGGGGAGGGTCAGAAAGAGAGGGAGATAAGATACAGAATCTGAAGCAGGCTCCAGGCTCTGAGCTAGCTGTTAGCACAGAGCCCAATGCAGGGCTCGAACCCACGAACCATGAGATCATGACCTGAGCCGAAGCCGGACGCTTAACTGACTGAGCCACCCAGGCACCCTGTCTACCAGAACTCTTAAAGGTGCCATGCATTCACATGCCTGCATCTTTCTACCTGCTGTTCACTCTGCTTGACACCCTCACCTGGATACCTCTTCCCTACCTCCTTCTCTCTCCCCCATTCCCTTTCCCTCTCTCCCCTCCACCTAGCTCCCTCCTCCTTTTCCTCTGTGCACGTAGGGCCAGTTCCCTTCTGAAGTCTTGCCCTAACATCTCGAAGCATTCCTGAAGCCTTTCTATCATAGAGCCTCCTTGTTATCCTGTAACTTTTAGTTTCCTCTACTAGGCTGAAAGCTCACGAGGGCAGGAAGAAATCCTCCCCAGTCTTTGCCCATTCATTGCCTAAGCATCCAGCCTGGCCCACAGTAGGTGCTCAGTGAACGACAGAATGAGTGATGACATTGATATCTTGTCTGGGTCTCTAAGAAAGAACTCTCTACTTCATGGCCGTTAACAAAGTTCTGAAAGAAATGATGAAATGCAGCTTTCTTGGGCTATGAAGGAGGAGACGAAGGCTAGAGGAATTACCCGACTGGGCGGTGACTTGCTCCCGGCCTGTTCAGCCTTCACACTTACTTTTCCCAACTGGAAGTCTTCCAGAGTCTCTTAAGGATGTTTGAGATGCACACCTTGTAGACTTTCCAGAGTCTCCTTGGGGTTTTGGTTTTTGTTTAAAAATTTTTTTTTACATTTATTTATTTTTGAGAGACAGAGAGAGACAGAGCATGACCAGGGGAGGGGCAGAGAGAGAAAGAGACACAGAATCAGAAGCAGGCTCCAGGCTCTGAGCTAGCTGTCAGCACAGAGCCCGATGAAGGGCTCGAACCCACAAATCATGAGATCCTGACCTGAGCCGAAGTTGGACGCTCAACCGATTGAACCACCCCAGTGCCCCTCCTTGGGGTTTTTGAGATGCACACCTAAAATGAGTCACTGGAAACTGTAGGTAATGAAATCACTGCTGTTTGGAACACAACATACATTTTTAAAGGAAAATCACCTAGATCAATGGGAATGCTTGGCTGATATAAATGGAATCAGAGCTCTGAGCCCCCTTTGATAGTAATAATGTAGTATTTTAATGAAGATATTTTCTCTTAATTAAGATGCCTCCTGTTTCAAGTACAACTTGCAGGTCCCTGAATTTCTCCTTTTTTTGAAATTTATTTGATATTTTTAATTTTTTAATGCTTTTTATTTATTATTGAGAGACAGAGAGAGACAGCACAAGCAGGGGAGGGTTAGAGAGAGAGGGAGACACAGAATCTGAAGCAGGTTCCAGGCTCTGAGCTGTCAGAACAGAGCCCAATGCGGGGCTCGAACCCACAAACTATGAGATCATGACCTGAGCCAAAGTGGGAGGCTTAACCAACCGAGCCACCCAGGCACCCCGTTAAGTTTATTTATTTCAGAGAGAGAGAGAGAGAGAGAGAGAGAGAGAGAGAGAGGAGGAGGAGGAGGAGGAGGAGGGGCAGAGAGAGAGGGAGAGAGAGAAAGAATCCTAAGCAGGCTCCAGAGAGCCCAACGTGGGGCTCAAACTCATGACCTGAGCCAAAACCACGAGTCGGTTGCTTAACCGACTGAGCCACCGAGGTGCCCCTGAATTTTCCCTTCTCTCCCTACCCTCAAAGAGTGGCAATCTTTGGGGTAAAACACTCTGGCCAACTCAAGTGTAAAAAAGTATAAAAATCCTATTTGCCAGGTTTATAACATGCTTGAACTTGGCTTGCTCTGAGTTCTGACCTGTATTCATTTAGTTTGGGTTTAAGTATTATTTCCAATGCTTTCATTTTGCAGAAAACAGGTTTATGGGAAAGCCTCAAGTAGATTCCTGAAAATGTACTCGGCTTTTTACAAAGCTACTTAATTTCTTTTCTGATGAGTGCACGACGCATTATTCCAAATTGTTCAGCTAAATTTCCCTAAATACACATGGGGGCTTCAAGGGAGAGTGTGGGAGGCTCTATGCTGTTTAGGAGAAGTGGGTTTACTGACCCCGAGGAGAGAGGAACTTAATGAATCAGAAGCATATTTCTTCTCATGCATGAAATAGGACTCCTGGCCTCTCCCCCATCCATCAGAGCTGATGAGCACTTGAATGGTGGGTTACATTTTCTGGTCTGCTACATCACTGCTTCTGCAGGGTTTCTACAGGTAGAGCATTAGCTTTCTGGAAGGCAGGGAACATTTTCTCTATTTCTCTTGTGTCTTGACTCAACAACACCCAGAGACTGCTAGGTATACTGTAAACACTTATTTAATGCTTACACAAATGCTTCATCCAGTAAGTGTATATGCTTACATAAATGAAGCACGAGTCTAAGTAGGGATTCCTTTGTCACGAACCTGCCACTGTTGGCGTCTCCAAAGTCTCTCTGTCGCTCTTTCTGGAGCAGGAGCATTCAGCTAGACCAATGACCAAGTCACAAATAAAGTTCACGCACTTACTTGCCAAAGGCCTTTCTATAGAGTGCACCTGTCTTGGAGGGTGGCTTTGTCACTGTCCTTACAAAAGCCCCGGGGAACAGGCTCATGGTGACAGAGCAGCCGGCACCGGGGCACAGGAGGCCAGAAGGTGAACAGCGTTGGAAGCCTTCGTGTCCCTGCTTCCCAGGCCTGAGCTCAGAGCCCAAAGTCATGCAACCCCTCGGAGATCTGGGGACAGGGAGGCATTTTACAGGCTCTCCTGCTGGGAGACCAGATGAAAAAGCTTTTGAAGGCTGGGACCGTGTTCACCCAGGAAGGCTCCAGGAGCACGAGGCTCTGGCCCTTTCTCCTTCCCCCCTGGGTTCTGAACTGGTGCCAGCACCTCCGGAAGCCCCCAAGTCCAACGGCCGGCCACATGCATGCACAGCCTTTGTATGACACATCAAGGAATACGAGGCCTCAGATGTTCCGTTGGCCGTCATCAAAATAACCTGTAATTCCACTTCTGAATGTAAAGTGTTACCTACTGAGTCATTCAGAAGTGTCCCACCCACCCACGCCATGATAAAAATGACTTGGCTTGCTTCATAAGGGCTGGTCACCGGGAGGCAGCGGGGATGATGTAAGAGGTCCCTTTCCCGAAGCTGCAGGGGGGTGGTCTTCTCACAGCACTGGCAGGTCGGGGTGGGAGGCTATTACCCCCCCGCCCAAGGCCTCCCCAGAGGTCTGTAGGAAATCAGAATCACGCCCCTCTAGGCCCTTTGCACAGAAGTGAGGGTTGATTCAATTCCAGATGGAGTAGGTCCATTGAATTGACTGCCAGCTTGCTCTCTGGTGCCGCATGAATGCAGGACCCGCCTCCCCGGCGTCTGGCTTCCCCCTTGCTCAGCTCCAGCTACCAGCCCAGTTAGAGGACGGATCATTTGATTAAGGGTAAATCTCCGTGGGAGCCTCGTGAAGGGGAGGGACTGCTGGTCGACCCGGCTTGGCTGTCTCACAGCCCATAGTGTTCCCAATCCGGGCAAATGAGCGCAAAAATGGCGGCTGCCCTCATTGGAGAAAGGGGCCCCCACTCTCCTGCTGCTTTCCCGAGCTTCTAACCAATCATCTGCAGGAAGGCTCGCAAGGGTCACGTGGCACAGGTGCATCTCGCGGTGGGCAAACGAGCTTTCCCAGGAGAGACTGACCCCAGCCCCCCACGTCCAGAGAGCCCACTTTCCTAAACTCGGCCAAAGCAAAGCCAGGAGTGTAAGAACACTTGGCCATTTTTGCAGAGAGAAGTTGGGGAGCAGGCGACGGAGATTCAATACGTGAAAAAGGTGAACGATTATGGACAATAATAACTGGCCTCTTTCTTTCTCTCTGGTATAATTATAGGACAAAGGCAGCATTATACCGAGCCTTTTAACCCCAGGCCTAATGTTACTCCTCAATAATAGTTTAAGGAAAGGGCAAAAGCAATCTGAAAAATTGATTGTGCTCACAGTTCTTGGTTTTGAATTCTCCGTATGTTACACAAGGTTATATTTGGTTTTGTGTTTTTTTTTTAATGAATTCAAGTGAAAAAAAATCCAAGTGAAGGGTCTTTGTCGTGCATGGGCCACGGACAGCACTAGACTCGGGGTGCAGGGCTTCATGTCGTCGGGTCAGAGCGCGGAAAACCAGTTTGTACATCAGACGCTGGGTAGCAGTTAAAGTTCCAAGCTGAGCGAGGACAGGGAGAGGCTGGGGTTGAGGAACCCGGGGAGGCGGGCAGAGGTTCGGAGGTCAGGGGGAGAGCAGGCGAAGTGAGATCCAGGACATCGGTCACTCCAAACAGAGGTATTGAGGAGAAATTAGAACCTTCCTACAAGGCTGGTGGAATACAAGATGCTACAGCCCCTTTGGAAGCCAGTTTGGCAATTCCTCAAGATGTGAAACAGAACCGTGCTGTGACCTGCCAATTCCCCTACGAGGTATATACCCGGGGCCGTGCTGGTGGGGGGAGGGGGGATGAACGTATACGTGCACACAAAACCTCGGACGTCAATGCTCACGGCATAAGTCATTATTCCTAACAGCCAGAAGGTGGACACAATCCAAATACCCACCTACTGATGAAGAGACAAACGAAATGTGAGGTGTCCACACAATGGGTTGGTATTTGGCAATAAAAAGAAATAAAGTTCTGACACATCCTATAGCGTGAGTAACTCCGCAAATGTTACTCTCAGTGAAAGGATACCTCTTGTGCTATTCCGCCTGTGAGAGACGTCCAGAATAGGTAAAATCAGAGAGACAGAAAGTAGATCGGTAGTTGCCCAGGTGGAGGGAAGGGCGGGGGGGATGGAAACTGGAAATGAACGGTTAGGAAGTTTCTTTTCAGGGTAGTGACTGTTCTGAAATCAGAGTTAGGATTGTGTAACTCTGCAAGTATACGAAACACAACTGAATTGTACAAATGGATGAATTTTATGGTATGTAAATGATACTCTAATAAAGCTGTTAAAAAAATAAACAAAACAAAAGCAGAGGATTGAAGAAACTCAATTCACAAAAACCTAGGGGTGTGAGCTTGACTCTGAAGACAGGGGCTCCGGAGGCAGGCATCCTGGATTTAATCAGAAAACTCATTGGGAAATTCAGCTCCAAACCGGTGCCGACCCTCTGGCTGTAGTGATGGGAGCTGGCTGCACCCTTGTAACAGACGGTGTCACTGACTTGTGATTTCGGACAGCGAATTTCCCAAACCGGGTAATGACTGGTGGAAACTGCTCTTTAAAAAGGGGACTGGCAGTGGTTTTGTGGTTAACCTAGGTAACTTGTACTATAGAACCTTTTTACCGCAGGATTTCTGAAATTATTTTATACTAGCCAACACACTTTCTAAGTACCTTTATTCCCCCCCATATGGAACGACTATTATTGTTACGCAAGACTAGTGCATTGAACCTGAACATAGTCAGGAGAACTAGAAAAGAAATAAAAGCACACACCTGCCAAGGGGACAGCTTTAGGGAAAACACAATGGGGCAGCTGTCAGAGGTTATCCGGCAAAGGAGAAAGACTTGTAGATTTTCCGTGGAATGCTTGGCTGCTCCGTCGCTCAGCCCACAGTCCTCAAGTGCCCTCTGTGTGCCAGCCAAACATGAAGTGCTTGGATACAGCGGCTTCTTACTGCCTCAGTTTCCCCAGGGCTAATAGAAACCCAGGACACATAGCAAGGGTCACCATAAAGGTTCATGGCTGAACTGGTCAGGGTCTAATGGGGGAGACACTTAAGGTCTATTCGAGTTTTCTACGGGTAGAACAAAGTTAGCAGCTTAAAACTACAGCCACTTATTACCTCATAGTTTTTTTTTTTTAAGTTTATTTATTTTCAGAGAGAGAGAGAGAGAGAGCCCATGAATGCATGTGAGCAGGGGAGGGGCAGAGAGAGAGGGAGAGAGAGAATCCGAAGCAGGCCCTGCACTGTCAGCACAGAGCCTGATGCAGGGCTCCAGGCTCCATCTCACAAACCATGAGATCGTGACCTGAGCTGAAATTGAGTTGGATGCTTGACTGACTAAGTGGGCCATGTGCCCCAAGACTCGCAATTTCTATAGGTCAGAAATCTGGATACAGCTGAGCCAAGTAATCTGCTCAGGGTGCCACAGGGCAGCAATAAAAATGCCAGTGGACCGTGTGGGTGTTCTTCCCTGGAGCTGGGACCTCTTCCAGGCACAGGTGGCTGTTGGCAGAATCCAACTCCTTCCGGTTGTGGGAGCTCCTGTGTGGATCTGTCAGAAGCATTCATGTCATAGGCATTACTTCAAACCCAGCAAGGGAATCTCTCTGGCTTCTTCAGATAAGGACTGGACCCTTTTTTTTAAAGGGTTCACCTGATTAGACCAGGCCCAGCCACAGCGAGCTCCCTGTTAATGATCTCCAAGACAACAACCGGCCAGGGGACCTCAGGGACATGTGAAAAATCCTTTTACCCTTGCCATACGATGTACCCTGTTCACACGGATCCCATCGTATCCACAAGCCCTGTGTGCACGCCCAGGAAGGGGATCTCCACGGGTGGGGCTCTCGGGGGCCAAATGATGTTTTAATTACAATGTTGCTGTCAAGGCCCCGTGAAGGGTCAGAAGAAAGGGCTTTTGACTATTGACCGGGTTAGGAGACAGCTAGGAAGGTTCCTCAAAGAGGGGTGATTTAAAAAAAAATTTTTTTTAACATTTATTTGGTTTTTAAGAGAGAGAGAGAGACAGAGAGACAGAGAGACAGAGTGAGGGCAGGGAAGGGGCAGAGAGAGAGGGAGAGACACAGAATCTGAAGCGTGCTCTGAACTGACAGCACAGGACCCGACAAAGGGCTTGAACTCATAAACCTTGAGATCATGACCTGAGACAAAGATGGATGCTTAACTGACTGAGACACCCAGGTGCCTCGCAGAGGGGGTGATTTTTAACAGACAAAAGTAGTGACTCAAAACAAAAGCAAGAACACCCACGCTTCCTAGTTGTATAGAATACAGGCATTGACACTTGTGTTACTCACCACCAGTGTGAGACTTTAAAAGAGAACTTTGTGCACACTGAAAATACTTGAGCACGTACAGGGACAATTCATGAAAAATCAGTGTGCCTGGTCCTGGGGAGGGGACAAGAGACGATACAATCGGGGAGGGTGCCCACAAGGTCTGCCTGCGCGGGGGATGCTCTGCTCATCAGCCGGGAAGCGGCAGGTCGTTGTTCTTTATTTCTAAATACTTCCTGATGTATAAAAAGCGTCATAACAAGTTTTTCCTATCTCCTTCTCCCCTGGACCCTCAATATCTAAATTCTCTTCCTGTTGGAGATACTGTTGACAGTGTCTTGGTTAGTCTTGGTTACACATCCATGGACATTGTATGTAATCACAAAAATTATAATCACTTATAGTACTTAACTCTGTGCCAGGCACTATTCTAGAACTTACTGTACATTAATTCACTTAATTCAGACAACAACCCTAGGGGGTCACTTTTATTACCATCCCATATTACAGATGAGGACACTGAGGCACAGGGAGGTTAAACAACGTACCCAGTGCCACCAGTGATTCAGTGGGAGGGTTGACATTTGAACCTAGGTGGTCTGGCTTCCAAGCACTACATCAGGCTGTGTTCTATATGGATCCACAATCCTAGGTATATGGTTTCTATTTCTCCTTCTGAAAAGGAAATAAGTAGGAATTCACCAGGCAGAGAAAGTGGGGGAGGGCATTCCATACAAAGGGAATGTTGTTGAGTGAAATATTTAGTTCAGGACTTCACAACTGGAAAGGAGAGGGGCACCTGGGTGGCTCAGTCAGTTAAGCCTCCAACTTCGGCTTAGGTCATAATCTCACGGTTCATGGGTTCAAGCCCCGCGTTGGGCTCTGTGCTGATGGCTCAGAGCCTGGAGCCTGCTTTGGATTCTGTGTCTCCCTCTCTCTCTGACCCTCTCCTGCTCACGCTGTCTCTCTCTGTCTCTCAAAAATAAATAAAAAACATTAAAATTTTTTTTGATGTTTCTTTATTTTTTGAGACAGAGAGGGAGACAGAGAAACAGTGTAAACGGGAAAGGGGCAGAGAGAGAAGGAGACACAGAATCTGAAGCAGGTTCCAGGCTCCAAGCTGTCAGTGCAGAGTCTAATACGGGGCTCAAACTCACAAACTGTGAGATCATGACCTGAGCTGAAGTCAGATATGCTTTTGTTCTGATTCAGCGATGGCTCATCCTGGCCCTCCTATTTCCTGCCACTTAGCAAACATGTCACAGCGCCACTTGTAAGGCTCTTAAATGATCCACCACACCGCCTTCCACAGATCCTCTACGAGATGAGTTGTCTTAAGGAAACACACTCCGAGGTGCTATGCAATGGAGTATTTGGCTTGCCGACCATTTAACCGGCCAGCTCCTGCTTTCAACGTGAATCTCTGGAAAGTACTATGGGAATCTCTAGAAAGCACTGCCATATGGACATGTGGGCAGAATTTAAGCTCTTTCATGGATAAACATTTACTGCAAGGGATCAGGAAATAAACGCAGAGCATTCCTTATACTTAGTAGGTGCTCAATAAACATCAGCAGAAATAGGTTGAACCTACCCATGCGTTGTTCCAGCACTCACGAGACTGGACAGAAATACATCCTACTGAGCATCAGCTGTTTCAGAGACAGAAAACCTGCTGGACGGAAGCTCAGCCAGGGAATCAGAGGATTTCAGGATCGGCTTAGAACATCAGTGAGAAGCCACCACCCAAGTCCTCAGAACCATGACTATCTTGAGGAGATGACAAGCCGTTTGGAGCTAAGCTTGTAGTTTGCCGAGGTCTATTTAGTTAAATTTATCCAGGTGGGTCAAGTTACAAAATGTCTACAACTTTAGAGCTAGTCTCAATTACCCAGAAAATCAAAGCCAACAGATTTTTTCCTCACTCCAAATATTTTAGATGGGTTTCCCTCCACTTCCCTTCTTGTTGGGATTTGGTCTCAGACGCTTTGACTCCTAGGCAATTGCTCACAACTAATTCACTCTCTTCCAAATTAGAAGTTAGTAGCATGGGTAGCTCCAAATTAGCTGGAAGATTTCAATTTATTTGCCAATCAAACAGAATGGCAGTCCCGCGTCCCTGAAGGCGGGATGCTCACCTAATAAAAAATTAAGACGTTACCACTTAACTGGTAAGCAATCCTGGGACTTTGATGGGGGAATCAGTCTCCTGGGCTCTTGGGTTTTTCAAAGGCTTTCCCTTTGGGGTACCACTTTTTTTTTAAACAAAGTTGGGATTTCTGGGACTTTCTAGAGCTTTGGAAATGGGGCAAGCATGATGGTCCCGGCCCAGGTTGTCCCCACGGACTGCAGCTCTCGCTGGGTGGAAGCAGAGGTTTCCCACGCTCAGCCACTGTTTCTGGTCACGTGACCAGCCCTTCCTCACACAGCTGATAGGCCCAGGTGTGAGCACCTGACCTCCTGGTAGCCCATCAAACCATGCTGTGAAACAAGCCTCCCAATCATTATTTCCTTTATTTTATTCCCAGTCCTGGAACTCCTGTGTCCTTCCCTGTCATCTTCAAATGCCTCTTCGGGCCATCTCATGTCAGCTGTGACATTACCTGCAAATTACTGGCAAACACCACCCAGAGTAGCACCCTACCACCTCTTTAGGAGATTGGACACAGCTCAACATTTACACCCCTCCCCCCATCTCAGCTGATTGGACCAGCGAGGGACACCTGACCCAAGGGCAGCCTCTCCATGGTCTGGCTTCCTTGTTCAGGCAACACAGTTGGAGGGTTTGTCCCAGTGGTTGGTGCTGATGGAACCAACCAGATACCCTCTCTCGGTTGTGGCTGCTGGAGGGTCCCAGAGAGGAGCGTTCTCTCCTCCTCTCTCTTCCTCCATTCTTCTCTTCCCCCTTCTCCTCCTTCCCCTGACGGTTTTCACTGTTACTTAATGAGCACTTAGTGCCAGGCGCTACCCAAAGCACTTTATGTCCTTGAACATGTCTAATCCTCAAAACAGCCTTGTCAGGGAGGTACTATTATTATCCCCACTTTTTTTCCGGATGAGAAACAAAGAGCCTAGTAGGTAACTTGCTCAACCACGATTGCACAGTTCTGGGTGGCTGGGTCAGACTTGGAACCAGGCTGTCTGGCTCCCAAGGCCGTGCATTTAAAAAAAATTTTTTTAACTTTTACTTATTTTTGAGAAATAGAGACAAAGCATGAATGGGGAAGGAGCAGAGAGAGAGGGAGACACAGAATGTGAAGCAGGCTCCAGGCTCTGAGCTGTCAGCACAGAGGCTGACGCCGGGCTCAAACCCACAGACCCCGAGATCATGACCTGAGCCGAAGTTGGATGCTTAACCGACTGAGCCACCCAGGTGCCCCAAGGCTGTGCATTCTTATGCCTTCCTTGAATAAGATCCTGTCAGAGCTTAAAAAGGACCACGGATGTCACCTCATCGCCTGCACTAATCGTCATACTTGGGATTTCACAGACCAATAAAAATAAGTGAGCAGTGGGTAGGGACATGGGGTTGCCAGCTTCTAATTTCAAAAGACGGGACAGTGGGAGATTAAGAACAAAGTACCCGCTTTACCATCGCCAAAGAAAGGCCATTGAACGGGAGAGGGTAGGACACATAGCCTCGGGACAATGCAGGGTTCTTTGAACCAAGAAAAGCAGCCCCTCTGAGTTCTCTATATTGACTTATTTTTCTAATTTGCCTGCACAGCAAGTAAAAAGAGGCCCTGGCTCAACATGGCTCTTGAATTGGGTTCTCTTACCCTTTCCTGTATTGCCCGTGAGGAAACAGAGTCCTGGAGGGGGTGAGTGACTTTCTTGAGGTCACACTAGGAGTTGCAAGCAGATCTGGAACTTGATTTTAGGTGTTTTGACTCCCGTGGCTGACCATTGTGATTTCCTGGGGCAGGTGTGTGTGTGTGTGTGTGTGTGTGTGTGTGTGTGTGTGTGTGTTTTCCTCCCCAACAGTGAGGACTGAACTTTATAAAAATGTGCTTCTGACCATTCACTGGCAATGGACTGGAAGGTCTGGCCTTGGGCATCGGACACTGGCCTTGATGATTTATAGCGTCTTCTGCTGTGGGCCTGTTTCAATCTTCACAACTATCAAGGTAGAAAGATAATTCTGTTTTCGTTTTAAACATGGAGCAGATGCAGCTCAGAAGGCTTCTGTGGCACTTGTAGGCAGGCCTCCCAGTGGCTCTGATGTCACCTACTCTGAGGGCCCAGAGGGTCTGATGTCACATACTCTGAGGGTGGCACTCGGCTGTCCTGAAGGATGGGCTGTGAGACCTGCCTTTGCAGGGATGGAAGGTAATCAACTCATCTCCAACCAGTTATTTCTTTTCCTCTATTTTTTTTTTTTTTTAGGAGGAAAGGCTCTATGGTTGGTGAGCTGATTCATTCAGTATGTATTTACCATCAACTACCTCTATAATAGATGTAGTTCCCTTTTCTGCTTCCGCCCCCAGAAGGATCTACCCATCCTACATCCCTGCTACCCGCTCCTCAGGCCCAGTCCGGCTGATTGGAACGTAAGACCCACGGGATGGGCTTGGACCAATCAGATTCCTTTCAAACCAAGAGATACAAAAGGGTGTTCCAGTTAATAACAGCTGCCTGAGCTCAAAGATCATGTGTCCTTGGCTCACATCTCCTTGGAACTAGAACAACTGTTTTGGGCCCAGGGCAGAACTAGAAGGGAGAGGAGGCAGAGAGGAGGTGGGTGGACAAGAGGAAGGATGAGGAGCATGAAGTGAGGAGAAAGAGTCTCAGTCTCTGCCTCCCAGGAGATGCTGGATACCTTTTATAAGCCCTGCTTTTATCTTGAGCGGGTCTGAGTGGATTTCTCTTTCCTGCAACAAAAAGATCCTTAAGCAGGATAGCTTGCTGTGAACGGAATGCTGGGCGAGAGGCTGGGGCACAGAGAACTCCGGATCAGGCTTGTCAAGGAGCCCGTGTTCCAGCACCGGGCAGAAGACGCCCGTTCCTGGATGTCCACACTCACAGGTCCACGCACTGCTGTGTGAACCTGACACCTTCTTATGCTGACGATGGAGGCTCCAAGACTTTCAACCAAATTTCTGAACCAGAAATTTGATCTTGATAGGAACCAGGATGGCTCCATGTTTGAAAAGAACAAGACACCAAATGAAGCCCCGTATTCCCAGTTTGTATTTAACCCAAGGGACAGCTCCTCCCAAGATCTCTGAACAAACATTAATCCTTCTTGAGCTCCCGAGGGGCAGATGAGGGACAAGAACTGAGAGCAAGGAGGCCGTATACCTGCCTCTTGGGAGGATGGGTGGCTCCTGAAGCAAACACATGACCGGCACTTGAGGCTGTGCTCCGCTGGCCTATTTACCTTCTGGATTTTGCAGATGGGGGTTCGTGTGGGTGCCTGGTGTCACGCCTGATAAAATGGCACCTCTCCTATTGCGAAATCAGTACTGAAAACGTTTGGATGACAAGTCCCCCAATTCAAAGTGAAGAGCTACACTGTTCCGTGTAGAACTACTAAGAGGAGGGTCAGCACCCACCTCCAGGCTACCTAAGAGGAGCTGAGCACTGTTTTCTGTTGACACATGGCTGTAGAACTTGAAAATAAAAAAAGGATTCTTGATTTCCGACATCAGTGTGTTCTCACAAGAGTGAGAGTGGCACGGGGGTCCTGGGGAGACTCTTCTCCTGGACATCAGGGTTTGGTGGTACTCGCATCGGCGCAAGTCAAATCTGCAAATCTGTTTGTGCTCCTCCAGAGGAGGGCATTTATGAAGGTCAAGTTCTATTATTAATGTGCCTCCTGGTTTCTTACTCTGGAGTCAACCAATCACCAACTGTTTATTGAATGTCAGGCTGTCTAGTAGGGACGGGGAATACAACCATTCATAAGACATACAAGGTCACTTCTCACCTTCATGGAAAGCACAGTCTAGGGAAGAAGTTGAGAACTGGTAGTTTGGTAGGAGAGAGGCCCACTGCACCCTACAGACTTGCTTTATTTAGCTCTCAGGATGCTTTGAAAAACCTGGGAGATCTGGCCACAGACAACACTGGGCCCATCCCCTCATGGCCGGAGTTGGCTGGCCCTGAGTAATGGCTGCCGCCTCTAGGTAGGAAAGCTCCCTTCTTCCCTGTGGTCCTCACCAAGGTCAACTATCCCATGTCAGGCATCACCATGCTGTCCTCATTAAAGTACGGTAGAGAGATTTTCATCTTTTCTTTCCTCTCCTCTCCTCCCCTTACCTCCCCTCTTTTCTTTTCTTTTTTCTTAGAGTGAGCAAGCATGAGTGGGGAGGAGCAAGAGAGAGAGAGACAGACAGACAGACAGAGACAGAGAGAAACTCAGGCAAGAGCCAACTCAGCATAGAACCTGACATGGGGCTCGATCCCCCAACCCTGGGATCATGACCTGAGCCGAAATCAAGAACTAGACCCTTAACTGACTGAGCCAGCCAAGCACCCTTCCTTTATTCTCTTGTCTTCTGAAGAGTAGGAAACAAAGTATAGACCAGGAGGACCATATTTGTCAAGAATAATAGCAGAGACCACATTTCTTTGTAAAGCTAAAGTCTATATTTTTATATTTATTCTTATATATTTATATAAATATTTATTCATTATTATAAGTATACTTAATATGGAAACGTGTCCGTGCCAACCTCTCTGACTGCTGGACAGTTTCATTCATTTATGTATCATGTCTCTGGCACCTGCAGATGTTTGAGGGTTTTTTTTTAATGTTTTTTATTTATTTTTGAGAGACAGAGAGAGGCAGTTCAAGCAGGGGAGGGTCAGAGAGAGAGGAAGATACAGCTCAGAGCCTGACACAGGGCTTGAACCCATGAACCGTGAGATCATGACCCGAGCCGAAGCCAGACACTTAACCGACTGAGCCACCCAGGCACCCCAGATGTTTGAGTTTTTGATCTTTGGTCTAGTGACTGCAAAATTTTTCCCTTTAACTGGTCCCCACTTAGATAGTTGGGGAACGCAAAAAAACCTTTGAAAATAGCTTCATTTAATAAATGCATAACGGTTGGGGCTAACGCAGCTATCTCCCACATTGTTCTAGTTTAAAAAGGAGAGCTGTAGCAGGTGTCGGGGCTAATTTAAGATTCACATTGATTTCTTTTCATATTCTCCTTCCTGTGGTCTGCTAAAATTTCAACTTCACTATTTGCTCATGGTATTTCTGCTTCTGTTGGTCTTAGGACAGATTCCTTTTTTTTCCTGGTGCTGTTTCACTTATGGCTATATTTTGCGAGGTGGATTATTTACAGACGGATGCAGTCCTAAGAAACTCCTATCCCCACCTGCCGCTCTTGAGCATTAAATGACGTGCCATTTATTGCTTTCTGAATTGGTGACAAACTGGTCTTTTAAGTCAAGTGAGATCAGCCACGCAAGGGTCCTCGGAAATACTTAGAACTGGAAACAAAGAGCCGCCTATTAGTAAACCAGGAATAAGACCATCAGAGACAAATGGGCCATGGGAGCTCATTTGATCTCACTGTCTCTTCTTAGAGATGGGGACATGCAAGGTAAGAGAGGCACGAAGGGGCTGAAGTCACCTGCTTGCCATGGTCATTATTAAAGAAGGTACAGGGGCGCCTGGGTGGCTCAGTCGGTTAAGCCTCCGACTTTGGCTCAGGTCAAATCTCACATTCGTGGGTTCAAGCCCCGCATCAGGCTCTGCTGACAGCTAGCTCAGAGCCTGGGGCCTGCTTCCGGTCCTGGGTCTCCTTCTCTCTCTGACCCTTCCCCTACATGCTCTGTCTCTCTCTGTATCAAAAATAAATAAAACATTAAAAAAATTTTTTAAAAAAGAAGAAGGTATAGACAGGATCTCTTCCCGGTGCACTTACTTATTTGACAAGGAGCTGATGTCATTTGGGGCAAAAGCAAATATAAATTGAGGGAAATGTCCTGGAGAAAACATGTTTTGGTCTTTCATAGGTAAGTGTGAAAAGAGGAAAAAAAGACAATTGATTGGCTTGATGTTTAAAGATCTGGCTCCAGGGGGCGCCTGGGTGGCTCAGTCGGTTAAGTATCTGACTTGAATTTGGCTCGGGTCATGATCTCATGGTTTGTGAGATCAAGCCCTGCATCGGGCTCTGTGCTGGTGAATGGAGCCTGCTTGGGATTCTCTCTCCTTCTCTCTGTCCCTTTCCCCCCAAATAGATTAAATATTAAAATTTAAAAAATTACAACAAGGAAGATCTAGCGCCATACCTCCATGAGCCCCCCAATATAAAAATTCCAGTTTTCAGGTACATATGCATTAATGTGCCCTAAATGTTTAACAGCCACTTTTACACACACACACACACACACACACACACACACAAATCTGTGACCACCGGCATTTGCCAGTTTCTGTGGTGTCACTCCTACCCCGTGGCTAGGTTTGAGCCACCAATATCATCACTACGTTTGGAGTCAGGAAGCCCTTCACATAGCTGGCTCTTCGATGTAACTGTTTTTGCATGTGTATGTTCAGAGACAACCTAAATCTCTTTTCAAAGCAACTTTCCAATCTCTGTAGGCTATAAAATCAGGGGCGAGCCCAGTGCCCACACCTCTGTTCTGTACACATTTTCAGGTCGGTTGTCCAGACAGTCAGCAAACTCTGACGGAGGGTCTCCTGGGTGCCTGACCCGTGTAAAGCCCTACAGATTCAGGAGTGAACCAGATAGATACAGTCCTTGCCAGGCTTAGGGCCGCCCGTTAAGGAGAACTCACAGAATTGTGTTATCAGGTGGCCGAGTTGTCTGCCCTTGTATCCCTGGCCAGTTTTATAGAATAAAGCAAATGACTCTAAAATGTCTAGGAATCTTTTTTTTTTTTCTTTCCTCCACTGAAGACTTAACAATCCCAACTTTCTTGCACAACATTTAGCCCTCCAGGGAAGTCAGAAAACATTCTCATTGCCCAAACAGCTTCAATGTAGACTCAGTGGAGTTCCCGAATCAAAGCTACTTCCTACAGACGGTTAGGAGTGGAGACATCGCTCACCGGATTAAACAAAGTGCTGAGGACCCGCCACTGCGGAAAGGTTGGAGATCTCTTATTTCTGACTCTGCGCAAATGCATCCATGGCAAATCACTGTTACCAGCGGTTGCTAAATGACCTTTTTCACCTCTGTTCTACGTCAGTGTTGCCGAAAGACCGTGTCCCCTGGGCCCCTGCCCCGAGGTTGCAGTTTGCACATAAAGGAAAGCCACACAAGTTGGTCTCGTGCGAAACTTTGCGCTGTCCCAGCTCTAAGCCCCATTCAACTGCTAACTGGAAACTTCCTCTTCCCATCCTTCCCATCCTTGGGGTAAAGACAGTGAAACTGCACTTGTCATTGATGACAAGCAGGTCAGAGACCCGACCCCAGAAATCTTGGAGAAGTATTGGATGATAATCCCTCCATGGCTATATATAACTAACAACTTGCTCTTTGAACGAAAGAGAAGCCCTAAACGAGCCCAGGAACTCCCACGGTAGCAGGATTCCGGGCAGGACAAGGCAGTTTTCCATCAGGTGTTTTCAAAGATGCAACATTTTGGTGTGTGCAGTTCTGGGCTGACTTGTGACTCAGCGCTTCTGTATGGACGGAGGACTGCGAATAATGATCCGTCATCAGAGCTGGGGCTTAGTTCAAGGGCTGCAGGAAGCAGGAGGGGCTTCTACCAGATGAGGCCATTTAGACCAGAGACGGCAGTTTTAATCTAATTTTAGGGGATTACCTGTTCATGAAAAGGCTGACTCTACCGCACAGACCTTTCTAGAGACCTTGAGGACAGACGGGATTACTATTTCTAAAACGCTTCACCCTGCATTGTCTGTCTCCTTCAGATCCTGGTGCAAGACTTTCAAGGATGATGGTGGCGGATGGGACCACCTGTTAAAAGTTTCAAAGGGGCCACGGACGTGGGTCAGCTCATCCTACAGATCTCCTTACTTTGGCTTGCAGGAGAGGGAAATGAAGAGCGAGAATTTTTTTAAATGTTTTTTATTTATTTTTGAGAGACAGAGAGAGACAGTGTGAGCAGGGGAGGGTCAGAGAGAGAGGGAGGTACAAAATCTGAAGCAACTCCAGGCTCTGAGTTAGCTGTCAGCACAGAGCCCGACACGGGGCTTGAACCCACAAACCGTGAGATCATGACCTGAGCCAAAGCCGGACGCTTAACCGACTGAGCCATCCAGGTGCCCCAAGAGCGAGATTTTTGAAACACCCCTCAGGGAAACCTCTCATCAAGAGACAGCTAACTGCATCCTGGTGTGGGCTCCCCGGGACCCCTGGGGCTCAGCTGTGACCCGACATTGGGTGCGTGTGCCTGGGTGATACAGGGGTACAATTCAAGTCCCCAGAACTCTGCCCAGGTTCACTGCCCTTTGCTTTTCTATTTGTGTGGCCGTGGCTGGAGGCTGTGCCAGCTGGAGGCTGCCTTTTCTTGAGTGCTACTGTATGCTGGGTACCATTTCGTATCCACACACTCTGATGTTTTCTTCATAGGAGCCCTGTACAGTAGCAATTACTGTCCCCATCATAGAGATGAGCACACTGAGGCTCAGAGAGGTGCACTGGTTTCTCCAACCTTCCTCAACCAGGAAGGGGCAGCATCAGGACTCAAACCCAGGCCTATCTGGCTCCAAGGCTCTTCTGCACTTTATTATTCCCAGAAACTTGGGTTTGGCGCGTAAGCAAACTCACTGAAAGCTCACTGGCTGTCACCCCTGGTTGCCCATTAGAGTCCTTTGGGGAAGCTTTTTTAAAAAAACACCAATTGGAAGTTTTGGAGATCAGGCCCAGGCATCGGTAATTTTATTTTATTTATTTATTTAAAAATTTTTTTAATGTTTTATTTATTTTTGAGAAAGAGAGAGAGACAGCATGAACAGGGTAGGGTCAGAGAGAAAGGGAGACACAGAATCCGAAGACAGGCCCCAGGCTCTGAGCTACCTGTCAGCACAGAGCCTGATGCGGGGCTCAAACCCACAAACCATGAGATTATGACCTGAACTGAAGTCGGACGCTTAACCAACTGAGCCACCAGGCGCCCCATCATTGGTAATTTTAAAAGGCTCCACTGGGTGAGCCCAATGTTTGGCCCACCCTGAAAGCCACTGCTCCAGCCCAGTGGTTGCGAGTTCGTGTTTGGGTTTGAGTCACCAACCATTCCAGATGGGCAGTGGAGCAGCACTGTGGCATCTGGGGACCCCAAGCCCAGGAGAGGGGTGTCAGGTCAGCAACCATGCAGCCCAGAGAAACCTGCCTACTGGGCACCAATGGGCACCTTCACTAGCCATGTGGTCCTGGACTATTCACGTGAGCACTTTGACACTGAGCTCTGCCATCAGAAAATGGAATTTGTGCCCTCTTCCTCACAGAGTCCCAAGGCCAAGAACTGGTTACCAAGAATTAGCCCCGAGCCGCCAACCTGTTAAGTTTCACTGGCATGGAGTTGATATGGTTTTGAATTATTTATTGAGCTTTAAGAATCAGAAGATACATATGAAAATCTGTATTTCTGGCTTCTCTTAGAAAACCAGAGATGTGCCTTTGAGCCTCAGTTTCCTCATCTCTAAAATGGGATCTGGGGTTCTGATGGGCACAGTCATCTGAGACAGAACTTGAGCCTCCCTTTTGCCAGGGCGTGGTTCCCTCGCTTACCCCTGGCCCCACCGCCTCACTGCCTCACACAAGCCTGGGTTGTCTGTTCTTATTCCTGGAGTGGCCCAGGGTGACCTGGGGAGCCCCTTCTGAGCATTAAATTAGATTTTATACACACACACACACACACACACATATGTAATCTAATTTACTTTTTAAAATATTTACTTACTTTTGAGAGAGACAGAGCATGAGCAGGTGAGAGACAGAGAGAGAGAGAGGGAGACACAGAATCCAAAACAGGCTCCAAGCTCTGAGCTGTCAGCACAGAGCCTGACACGGGGCTCATACTCACAAGCCATGAGATCATGACCTGAGCTGAAGTCGGACGTTTAACTGACTGAGCCACCCAGGTGCCCCCCTAGATCATACATTTTTACAGGAATAATCACTGCTTGACCCATTGAAAATAGTTTATAAAGATCAATTCTTATTATTTGTATTATTATTTGTTGTTGTCCAGCTGCCTCCCTTGGAATGCCCATGCCCATTCCATTATTTTTTTTGATGTTTATTAATTTTTGAGAGAGAGAGAGAGGGAGGGAGGGCCAGAGAGAGAGGGAGACCCAGAATCGGAAGCAAGCCCAGACTTGCACCGATGGACACATTCCTGGGGCTCCCCTCCAGCTTTTGCAGCGGGAGGAAGGAACCCCTGTGAACATACCCTTGGTTCTCCCGGACCCAGCTGCCACAGTTTCCACCAGACAACACAGGGAGCGGTTTCCCTGGCAACCCCCAAGTTGCCGCCTCACGTTGGCACACTTTGCAGTCGCAAACCAAAGCAGCCAGCTGCCAGAAGGGGACGCAGCGGTGCGGCGGGCTGAGCTGGGAGCCGGGCCCCGAGATGGTGTCCCGGCCCTGGCGACCGGGCGGCTCTCTGTGCAGGGCCTTGCATCCTGCGGGGTGGCCTCTGCTCGCCTGCCCAGACTCTCTTCCCAAGTGAGAGTTAATAGGCTGTGAGACGATGGTGTCCACGGGAGAGATGCTACCTGCTTTCAGAACCCTCGTTCTGCCTCTTGAGCAGAAAGCATTCTGAACTATTTATACTCTAAAGTGGAAATTACATTTTGGGGGCACCAAAAATTATTTAGGTTGTCAGCTTTGAAGCAAATCCTGGTCAAGGGCACTCAGACAAATGTGGCATTCAGAAAGAAGACCAAGAGGAGGAAAGGAAGGAAGGAGGGAAGGAAAGAAGAAAAGGAAGGAGGAAAGGAGGGAGAAGGAGGGAGTGGGGGAAAAAAAGGAAGAAGAAAATAAAATAGAAGGGAAAAAAGAGGGGGGAAGAGGCCCTTTTTAAATTAAGAAAATTAAGTTTATTTATTTTGAGAGACAGAGGGAGAGAGAGAGAGCACACACTCAAGCAGGGGAGGATCAGAAAGAGAGGGAGAGCCAGAGAATCCCTTTCAGGCTCCACAGGGTCCATGCAGAGCCCTACATGGGGCTGGAACCCACAGACCGGGAGACCATGACCTGAGCCAAAGCTGAGTCAGACAGACACTTAACCAACTAAGCCACCCAGACACCCCACTTTTTAATGTTCCCACGGCGGTGAGCAGAAAGGAGGATGGCTCATGCTGCCATCACACCCCATGGGGGGCAAAGGAGGGGTGAGAAGGATTCCGGGTAGCCAAGAATTCTCTCCCCAATCCCTGCCTGGATGACACCGCACTGCCCTCCTCCGGTCATCACCCACCACCCGCCCTGTGGTTAAACCTCAGTAGCGAAGGGCTCCGCTGTCTGGCTGGTGCGGGCCGGAGCTGGAGGACCAGGCGGAGTGACTTACACGCCTCAAACCTGAGAATCACTGCACTTAACTCCCCGCCACCAGCTGACTCACCAAATTCCCAACCCAGGCTGCTATTAACATATCGAAGGCCTTGACCTAGAAAGGAGTAACACTCAGCACAGATAACACCACACAGTGGAGTGGGGCTTTGTTATTCGTGGCCCGACCAGCCAACAGATATTTATCAAGCGCCTTTGTACAAGGCGGCGCGCACACAAATTGAGCAGAGCTTAGCATCTTTACGGAATATTAGATTTGTGCCAAGACGCTGCATAAATAGAGATGCCCCCAATCCTCTACAGGGGTTTAATGTGATTCCTCCCCATCTAGAGAGTGCAAAGTTTTACAAGGAGAACGGCACATCAGCCAGCGTTCCTCGTGGTGCGGGAGAGCAGGGGAATCATCTTCGCTGTGATCAGAGACCCCCCACCGTAAGTGAGCGCGCAGGCTGATCGGTGCACGTCGGTGCCAACACAGTTTGATGAACACTGGCTCGGTGATGGGTCCGAAGTTGATTGCCAAGGGGCAGAAGAGTAATAGGGCTGATGAGCTGAAACCCGCGGGGCCTTATATTTTTATATTTGTCATATATTTAATGTAAATGGACATTCAGATTTATGTTTATCTATTTGCATTTCAATTTACAACCAGAACACTTGCTGGATAAAGTAATATTTCTGGAGAGCAGAGAAGTGTGAACAAAGCAGAAATAATGGGAGAAGGAATGCGTTATAAGGATGCAGGGGCGGGGGTGGCGCTGGCTTTGGAGGAAGGGAGGAGGCATTGCTGGAGAGACCGCAGGGAGCACCCTGGCTGGCTCAGAGCTGGGGAGACGTGGCTTCAAGAGAACCAGGCATGGGAAGGGGCAGCCATCCCCTGGGGCTGGGGGTCTGCCTGACTGCAGAATTTCGGTCTGATCCTGGGGGTTGTGTCTGGCTAAGCAGGAACAGAAGCTGAGCGAGAGGGGGCAAGCTAGCACTGGGACAGGACTGGCCCCTTGTCCCAGTCAGAGCGAGGCACCACCCGGGTCTCCTCGGCCTGCACACTGGCCTGTCCCCAGCAAACACTGTACACACCCAGGACTTATAATGATAGGAATGCGGGCTGAGGTTTATTTAGAAATCCGTGTGCGACACGCACCTTATGGTAATGGGCTCATTTCACACTAACAGCAAAGTCCCCATGAGGAAGACATTCTCGTGATCCCCTAACAGGGGAAACTGTCCGGCTGGGTGGTGGGTACAAAGCTGGTTGCCAAGGGGCAGCAGAGTGGCAGGAGCAGATCCCATGACGGTGGGATGAGGCCATTGGAGTCTGGAGGCCAGAGACATGGGGGCTGCCCGTGGCCATGGAGCTTGTAAATGGTGGGGCCAAGGGTGCCAACCAAAATGCTGGGCAGTCCTGGTTCCCCACACCAGCCACCTCCTCTCTTGCTTCTTTGCTCAAGCTGTCCCCAGGGATGCTCTCTGCTTCTCCCGCCTTCTGAACATTCACCCTCCATCACGACTCAGCTCAAACACCACCTCCTCTGTAACGTCCTGTCCGGTTTCGCCCTGTTCATCCAGACTCGGCCACAGGGAGAACAGCTCAACCCCGACAAGCCACAGCCATCTCTCCCTTCCGCTGTCATCGTGGAGTCGGGACCAAGACCTTACATCAGAGAGTGACCTGGTGTACAGGCCTGTGGCCTATGCTGTGCTCGCCCCTGGGTAACACCCCGTCTGTGGGCTTTAGTCGCCGGGAACACTAAGGATGGCATTCTCATTGGCTACCTTAAAAAAATGAGAGGAAGGAAACTCAGGCTGTTCATGTTTTGGCGGCTGCTAATGAACTTACTATAAAAAAAAAAAATACGAAAATTTCCCTAGGCCTAAATTAGACATCCCTTCAAGCAGGAAGAATAAGTTGTACCCACTGTTGACTCTGGCACACTGGGAAGAAACAAAATAGAAGGAAAAAAAAGAAGAAATCTCTCCACTCTGCTGAAGTCTTACAGAAACCTGCCAGTATTTTTCCAGCCTCAGAGTATTTGCATTTTCTGGTCTCTCTACCTGGAACCTTTATCCACAGATCTCTACCTAGCAGGCTTCTGGCTTTTTCAGCCTCAGGTCAAACGTCTTGAATACCTTCCCTGATGTTCTTTCCTGTTCCATTCCCTTTGGCGTTACTTGGTTTTCAGTGCCCTCCCCTCCCTAGCATTTACCTCTCTCTGAAAACTTATTTTTTTGTGTTCCTTGTTTATTATATGACTTCCCATTAAATAGAAGTTCCGTGAGGGTAGAGAGCCGGTTTCTCTTTTTCACCTCTGTGTCCCTGGGTCCTAGATCGTGCCTGGCACAGTAGGGGCTGTAAGAGTTACATTAGGAAGGAGACCAAGCAGTCATTTTATTGCGGGCTAGAGAATAGTTCCAGGCACCGCCAGCGACCAACGACCCCCACTCTCCGATCTGGAATGTCTCACCGTGGAATTCCATCACCTCCCACCCCACCAAAGTGAACAGCCCATTGAATCCTGCCACAGTCCAAAGATGCCCTTACATGGCTATCTGCCCACCTGAGGTCAAACCTGGAACTCTTGTACCCATAAAACACCTTGCTCCCCCAGACCTGGTGAGACTTCCCTAACTCCCCACTCCGGAGTCACGGAAACTCGCCTGGGAATTGCAGATCCCAATAAAGGCTCTCTTGACTCCATAACTTGGTCTCTCTCTTTCTTCTCGCCTCTGCCACCATCTATTAAATCTTACAGGGGCAGTAAGTAAGAGTGGATTAAGTGAGGGAAGCTAGCACTGTGCCATGGGCATGCTCTGTACCAGGTGGCCTACGGAGGATTTCATACATTGAGCTGTAAACCAAATAAATAGTCTTCTAATCTGAAGACTCTTTGGCGACAACACACCAGAAATTTTGGACGGAATATAACAAATCCCTTCTCGGATGCTTTGTTGACTTTGGGAAAAAGTAGGGGAGATTTCTGAGGACCAAAAATACAGAAGACACTGAAAACCAGAGTGGTAACTGGGGGCTGAGGCCACGTGCTTGGGGATGCTGGCAGTGTGGGTACGTACCCAGGGGGCTTGGTTTTTAGTGGAGACGGGAGAGATAGGTCAAGGTGGGGAGATGGGGCTGTGGCCACTGCTCACCTGGGATTCTTGGAGGCTCATGGGTCATGGGAGGAAAGTGTACCTATGTCAACAGGAGGTGGCAAGTGCCGGGTCTGTCCTGTCCTCAGTACAGAAGTGTTGCCCAGAGAATTCCTGACAACACGTTGTTCACTCGTAAGTTTGGGGTTCAAATTTATATTTCCCATGTGGTCCAGATGAGGAAGGAACACAAAACTGTCTCTGGCTGGTGCTGCCTGTGTCTGCCCCACAGGTTTGCACAAGGTGGGAGAACCCAGAAGCATCCTCCCAAAGCTTGGTCTTTTATTTACTTCCCCTTCAGGGACATAAATGGGGACCTTCCACTGGCCAGAGCTGTTTCTCCTGCACCATCCCTCCCCCAGCTGCAAGGAGACTTGTGGGCTGAGTATTTTTAGCAGGGCACAGTGCTGAGGGAATATTTTGGGTTCTGCTCACAAGAAAGAAGGGGGAATGGGGACTGGATCAGAAGCGTGTGATCGCACACTAGGTGTAAAGATCCAAAAGATGGAAACTCAAATGACATGATAATATGATTATCTACATAGGACAACTTCAAAGACTCCACTGAAAAATTATTAGAATTAATAAGTAAGACCAGCGTGTACGCTCTTACAAGATTGATATACAAAAATTAATTGCATTCCTATAGATGGGCCACCATCTGTGATAGCAACAGAAATGCCGAAGTGTCTAGGAATATATCAAATAAGATGTATGCAAGCCAGTTATGGATAAAATTATAAAACTATTCAAAGACACAAAATGAGTCTTAAGTGGAGAGACTGAGCCTGTTCATGGGTGGGAAAAGCCAACAGCATAAAGATAGAAGGAGCTAATATCTTAACACGCTACAAATTCCACTCTATCATAATGCCTTGGAAAACTCTTAGGTGCGTACTTTTGATAATGAAAGACCTTCCCCAGCAGCATTCTCTTAACAGTGGAAAGTAAGAAGCAGTCTAGTTTCTACCAACAAGAGAATGTAAGTAAACTTAAGATATTCATCCAGGGAAGCCAATCAATCAATAAATCAAGCAATCAATTTCATATCCAGTGAAATCAATGCAATAGTGCAGATGAAGAACTATAGCCAATGTGCCCACAAGGATGTGTTCTAGACTAGAATGTCAAAGGAGGTAGAAGACAGTATGAGTCTGCTTATGTAGTCAAGATACACAGAATAGAATCCTGTGTTGTTGAGGGACACAATGCTACGTGGTGAGATGATCAAGAAAAGTTGAAAATGATAAAGTAGGGGTGACTTTTGTGGGGGGTGGGGAGAAGGAGATGATTGGCCCAGGTTGGTGATGGTGGTAGAGGGAGTTTTGAATGTGTCCCTCGTGTTTTAGGTCTTAATTTGAGCAGCGGTTTCATGGATGCTCATTGTCGTATTCTTTATTCCCTCCCTTCTTTTTAAAAATGTGAAATATTTAGGGGTGCCTGGGTGGCTCAGTCAGTTAAGCGTCCGACTTTGGCTCAGGTCATGATCTCACGGTTCATGGGTTCAAGCCCCGTGTAGGTTCTGTGGTGATAGCTAGGAGCCTAGAGCCCGCTTTGGATTCTGTGTCTCCCTCTCTCTCTGCTCCTCCCCTGTTCATTCTCCGTTTCTCTCTCAAAAATAAATGCTTAAACAAATGATATATTTAAAAATAAATTTAAAAATTAAAATTTAAAAACTTAGGGAAACTTGCTTTGATTCATGTAACTCATTCACAAACGATCTCCACTTCAAAGGGTTTGTAACGATGGTCTATTCCAACCCTTCCAATAATAGATGCCTACGCTCAGACCCGGAATGATAAAGTGAGATCTTCACGGATCTGTGACCAGTTAATGGCAATTTCAAGACTAAAACATAAGTCTTTCCTTATATAGGACCTTTTTATACACGAAACCTCTGCAATTTACTAGTTTGGTAGGGTAGGATTTCTATTTATTGAACTTCTTAGTACAAATATCAACTGGAAACAGGCCAAAGGTACCTTGCACGGAGAAAGTTAAAGAAGGGATATCTGGGTGGCTCAGCTGGTTAAGTGACCAACTTTAGCTCAGGTCATGATCTCACGGTTCGTGTAAACATTAAAAGAAAAAAAAAAAGAAGGTCAAGGGAAAAAATTCATCATTATACTCTTTCCTTTGGGAGAAGATCTGGTGAAGGAAAAGTCACTTGGGGGTTAAAATTCATGCTGATTCTGAGATTCTCTGGGATTCAGAGAGTGGGTTTGAGCAGGGTTACTGTCCCTGGCTCACTTAGTAAGCGTCAGCAAGTTCCCATCATCTCACAGCCCCACGTTCCCACGGTGCTCAGGAAGAGGACTGAGCAAAGTGCTTTTAAAGGTAAATTTCAGAGCCAAGGAGGGGGTTAATATCAAAAAAGACAACTTCAGCTCTAATCCTTTCAGGAAGTGGGATGTTGTCGTAGGAAAGATACTTCTTGAAAAAAATTCCCCAAAGTTGATTTGCCAAAACTGACAAATAGTCTCCACATCTGTTCACGTAGGGGTGCGGGGCCTGATTTTTCTAGGAAAGTCTATTTAGACCCCGACATAGATTGCATTTCTTTTTAAAGCAACAAGAGTGATAAAATATCCTAGTATAAAATCAATAGAAAGCAGTTTAGTGGCCTCTGAAATCTCCCAGGCAGCTTTTCCTTTTCGTTCTCGCTACAGGAAAGATCAAATGAGAAGTTACCAGCTTCCTTGTGTGTTTTAGTTATTTGTTACGTAAATCACTGGAAAACATTTAGAAAAACCATTTAGAACTGGGGAGGGCTCTTCTTTGCTCCTAGCACCTCTCACCCCCATAAAGGATTTTTTTAAAAGGCCCACACATTAAGCTAGTTGACAGGACTGAGGACCTGCGGGTTATTTTTCTTAAGCACTATGTCATTATTTCTTAAGCTCTGGAAGAAGAAGAAAAAAAAAGAGAAGTGTGTTTCCATTTTCTCCCTGGAAGTTGCTTTCCCCGTCTATCATGCAACCGGAATGAAATGCGGCATTTAGACTGTTCAAAAATGATGGGCTATTGACAATTACATGAGAGTACTGTAGTTGGGAAGTCTGCAGGAGGGAGAGAGAATGCGCCTGGCTGCCATTTGTGTGAGGCGAGGGGACAGAACTGACAGTCCAGTTCAGGTGTGAGGACCTACCTGTTTTATGTCATTGGCATTTTACGTTCTTGCTTGTGAAAATGTGAGAGTCCATTGCCTACGAGCCTCTACCATAAGGATATCGGCTAGGCCCTTGTGGTGGTGAAAGAAACCCTGGTTCTCCCAACTTTTAGGCACATGGTAGGTTCACACTTCCCTGGCTCAGTGGATCTAAGTGGGGCCGTGCAATGACTTGCAGTGAAATAGGAGCAAAAGCATCATGTGTAGTTCCTGGTGGAAAATTTAAGAGCCAGCATGACTTGCCACCTTCTCTTTCCTTTCCTCTGATGCGACATAACACATGGATGCTTCTTTAGCTTAGTTTTCTGAGTGGCTTCAATGAAGAGAGATCCCTGTTTACCTGTGTGGGCATGTACCATGATTGAACAATAGAACTTTTTTTTTTAAGCACTGAGATCTTATCCTTTCTGTTCTGCAGCATGCCCCAGCCTATACTGACAGATACACACTTATTAAACTCCTGATACGGGTCAGGTAATACACAAAACACTGGCATATGGATCCTCTCATTGAATTCTTACAATGTGGTAAAGTGGACAAAGTAATTATTCTCCTTTACTGATCCAGCATCATGGGCACCATGATATCAAGTAATTTGCCCAAGATCATTACGGGGTCGAGCTAGGATTCAAACTGAGGCAATCTGTCTTCAGAGCTTGCAAGGAAAACCACAATGCTCTACAGGCTGTTTAGGGAGGCTGGAGCGTTGCACATGGGGAAGAAGAAAGAACATTCTTTGACACCAACCTTTGACCACCTCCCTTCCCATCTTGCCCAGCCCCTCCTCACCCTTAATATGCTAGTAAAGTCAATGGCACCGAGCTCCCAGCTACAGGAATGCACGTAGAGCTGCCTTGCCCCCAAAGAATGGCCTGAGCTTTATAGGGACAACTTGGAAAATAAATAACAAGATCATAAGAAATAGCTCAGGGCATTTCATGGGGGAAAACATCTGATACCAACGATCAGCTTGGTCCAATATTTATTGTATCAGATTCTTTGCTAATGGACTCAGTATCCATTAAGACATGGTTCCTGAGTGGGGGAGGTAGACATACATGCATCTGCTGAGCACAGTAGGAGGGGTACCCCCTGGGAAAACAGGGGGCACTCTGAACAGTATGGGTGTCCAGGAAGAGGACACTGGGGGTCAAAGAGCCAGGGATAACCTCGGAGCATCCTTAGATTCCCCTCAATCCCTTGTCATAGATACGATTCTGAAAGGTTTATCTAAACTCCTCCTGAAGTTGGTTGAGTTTTTAGTCCATACTACTTCCTGCATAAAGACAGTTGTTTAAAATAGGGCCTCCTTTAATTTATCCTGAAACACTCTCTTTTATGTTCTTAGGCAAGAAGGGAAACACTGATATTTTTGAACTTCATAAAAAAAAAAGGCTAAATTTTTCCCTTGCGGATCTTGATGATTTTTGTACATTTGGATCATACCCACTCATATTCTTAGTCACTTGGGATGAAGGGGAACCTACTTTATGCCCTTTCCACATTGGTGAGAAGTTTCTTTCAGAGGGACCCAAGAAAGCTTCATCAAACCCAAAGGCCCCCAAAACTCACCTCAAAATGGTAATTTGTGGTTTGTCTACACCACAGCTGTTGGGACTTCAGATACCCTAAGAAAATCTACAAGACAAAACAGAAAATAATCCTCCAACTTTCTATTCAAAAATCTCTATTCAAAGCATTTTCCAAATCAAAGGAAGTTTGGGGTGTTCATTTCCCCAAATTATTCTCTTGATAATGAGATTTTCTTTAAACTTCCAATTTCAGTTTGTGTTATGTAAAAGGGTAAGAGCTCTCTTCTCCTAACCTTTGAAAAGCCTGGTCCAGAATCGGTTGGGGGAAAATATGCATTTCACAAAGTCATGAAAATAATGATCCTTTGCCTCGTAGAGTATGATTAAACATGTTTTTAGACTCAGTCGTTGAGAATCAATCCATTATATTAATAGGGCAACAAAGTGTATGAAGATGAGTGGAAACCTACAATTAATTGTTTTACTAATAATGCCTGGGTAGTCCTTTCATTTAATTGGTCATCTAATAATATGATTCCTTATTTGATTTATTTGTTTACACAAGTAACTGTAATACATGTAACTTTCCATTTTCTCATTTCTAGCGTATAACACTCATAGTACAGCAGTCTCCGATGACCCGATGCTGCAAAAACGGATGGCTCTCACATTAAGATGGAAATGACGATTACACAAGACCCATAATCTTGTGATTTGTTTGCCACTGAACCAGTGCAGCAAGACAGAAGCAATTTCTATAACAAAATGAAAGGGGTGTGCTGTAAAACAATAAAGGGGACTCCACCCATGTGAAGGGGACCACCTTTTAATGGGCTGAGATAATGTTCTAGGGGTAGCTGTGAGCCAATGAATGTCTAGGGGGTCAGGCACTGCCACTTTCGGTCTTCCAGCTCTCTGGTAGGATTGGCTTACTCCAGGACCAGCTCTTCGTGAAGAGTCAGAGGACCAATGATATTTGGCATCGGGGCAGCTCTGTAGGACCTGATCAGTTACTGGTCAATTACAGATCAGGTCAAACTTTTGCATCTTATTATTGCAGGAGTGGCGGCCTCCTTCCCTCTTCCCAGCCAATGGCATACCTTCATTTCCCAGACCAGAAGTACTTGTCGCTAACATCCTTTGTTGACGAGCAAACCCTGGCGTAGATAAACTGTAGGGCTGATGTGACCACCCCTGGAGTCTGCATTCAGGCTCCTCAAATACGACTTGGCTGCACCTAGAATGTCAGTTACAGTTAACTTTCCTTACACTCAAATCACACTGTTTGTGAAAAAGGATTTTAAAAGTACATTAAAGGTCATAAAGCCTAATTAAAGACGAGGAACAGGCTTAGAAAGGTAAGGAATGTCAAGGCTAGGTGTAGCTGGTTACATTCGACCTTGTACTCCCCATCATGCTAGGGACGTGCAAGCAATCAGGTTTGCAATTTACGAGCTGGGCTACCTACAACTACAGACAGTTTGGGCAGCGCCCACTGGAGTTGTGCAGTGGGTGACTCCGTGACCCCCAGCAGCGTTTCAGTTTGCTCTTCCCTCACTTTCCCGGGGGAGTAGACACTAACACTGAAGAGGAGGGAAAGAAAAGTGGCTTCATGTGTGTTGTTCTGGGTCCCTAAAATAAGAAATACGTGTTATGGCTGTTACTACCCAGCTCTTTTTGGTGCATGCCATGTCTGTGAGTATCATTGAACTCGTGGGGAGGAAAATGAGCCTGAGTCCCATGGACACCCCCAAGACCACGGAGCTGCTGTTTTCCAAAAAAAACTCACGCCGGCCTGTCTGATTCACCAATCCCTGCATTTTAGAGGAAATGCCCTAGGATGAATGGCAGAGGTTGGCGACCGCCTCAGCAGGCCTCTGCCTTGAAGTCGGATTCTTGGACTGTCAAGGCAAATAACCAGAAGTTTCCACTGGATGTTCTTGATCGTCACATGCAACATCTCACTGTGGCAGAGAAGGCTGCCTTGAAAGATGACACTGAACGGTTATCTAACCTTTCAGCTGCGGCAAAGGAACACAAATGTCTTTTTCGTGTGGGTTAAACATTGAGGCTCAAGAGAGATTAGAACCCATAACTCAGGGTCAGGAAACCGAAAGGAACACTTGTAAGAGTAGCTTTTGAGAGCCACTCCCTCGCCACCAGATGGACGCCAGGTCTTCTGAAGTGCTCAAGGCCCTCCCTGGAGCAAATCTCCTTTATTCTCCAAGCACTCGGGTAGTTTTGGAGAAAGCACAAAGGTTTGGGTGATTTACTCAAGGTTACCTGGTTCATCAGTAAATTCTGGACGAGTGTCTTGGCCCCAGCTGCTTTTCCGCACAGCCTCTCTTGAAAATGCAAGTCTGAGACTGACCTTCACTGCATGGGTCTGAACTTGCCTTCACCTCAGTGTTTTTCTGAATGAAAATGGGGAAAACATACATTTATATGTCCCAAGAAAGAACTTACTGTCTATCCACAAATCACTGTCACAGACATCAGTTTCTTTTTCGTTCGTCTGTCCCATAAATTACATTGGGTGTCTACTTTGGCTTTGCCATTGCCATCTGGAAAAACTGACTATTATGTAGCTATTTCACTTGTCTTTGGGGGGAAGCAGAAGCATAATTTAAATGGTTAAGCTCAACGTGATATCTGTTGAAAGACAAGTCAGGTACTATTAGAAATAGCTCTATCTTAGGAGAGCTACATTTGAATACCTCCTTTGAACAAGAGAATTGGTTGATACACTTGAGTAGGTGGGTAAACACTTTGGGTCAGGGCCTGTTGCCCATTCCTTAGAAATAGAGCAACCTCTTGCAAATACTTTGCATCTGATGTATCTAAAGCTCCTCTCCTTATTGATCTACTTATTAACGGGGCTTTACAGAGTAGAGAGAGAAAGAGAGAAGACCGAAAAGCCGTAGGGGGATCTGGAAACTCTCTTTTTAGATATACATGCATTTATGTATTATTATTATAAATACACTGAGACCCAGAATTTGCTAATGTAGAGAGGACAAGGGAGAGATCACTTATTATAATATATAATATTATAGTATATAATATAAGACAAAGTAAATTTATTTTCCAAAGTGGCAGGAATCTACTGTGTGGGTTTAACCCAACTTTGACTATTTCCCCAGTCTAGAGGTTATGCAGTGGCTGCCCATGGAAACATGCAGACCACAGCCTTTGAGAACTCTGTTCTGCACTTAAAACAATCAAAACAACGAATAGCCATGGGGCAGTCAGACAAAAATCCAGAGTCCAGCTTCTTCTGTAAGATCAGAAGGGCTAGCTGTGCTGGGTGTATTTTTTGCACAACTACTCACTTTGGATGAGGCATATTTTTCTAGTTCACGGTAGTCCCATCACCCAGTCTGTGAGCTGCTTTCCTGAACCTCAGTTTCTCCTCCACAAAACAGGGTGATTCATGGGGTAGCCAATGCATAACTGGACCATCTGGCACTTGCCTTTGAGTCCAGTGTCAACAGATGTCTTATAAAAACCCAAAGCAAAACAGACTCCTACTCCAAAGCACTCAAGCAAAACATAGATTTTACTGAAGGTCTCTTGGGGACGATGAGGTGAAGTGACATCATATTTCATTTCACTCAGCCACACTTCCAGGCTCTGCCAATCCCTTTATTGTATAAAGCACTTTAGTGTTCTCTGGATTTCTCACAGTCTCCCTCCCCCCAGCATTAGAGAATTCTATCTGGAATGCTGGATGGGAAGGCAGTTTACATATTGGACATGGGGGGGGGGTCCACTCTTCCACATATCATAGGGACCACAGGAAGGTGACTTCAAATGCATTCCCTTAATGCGGGGGGGGGGGGCGTTGCTCCAGACAAACAGTGGCAGGGAGTTGACTGGGATTGGGACTTCATCTTGAAAAAAATATGAAAATTAATTTGTTATCTCTCATTAAATGTAATTTAGGTTATAATTGTGACTAGGTGCTAATTCTTAGAATTAAGAGCAAATGAAGCAAGTAAGGATTTAGGGGGGAAAATCTGGTCTATTTTTCTCCAGGGAATTGGGCAACACTCCTCCTCCACTTCACATGTGACCTTCATACAAGTGTCATAAAGTCAAGTTCTGCAAAAATATCTGGAGGCCTTACTTACTACCCCCAAAGGTCTGTCTGTAAAAAAAATTTTTTAATGTTTTTATTTATTATTGAGACAGAGAGAAACAGAGCATGAGTGGGGGAGAGGAAGAGAGAGAGGGAGATACAGAATCTGAGCAGGCTCCAGGCTCCGAGCTGTCAGCATGCAGCCCGACATTGTGCTCGAGCCCACGAACCAGGAGATCATGACCTGAGCCGAAGTTGGCCGCTTAACCGACTGAGCCACCCAGGCGCCCCTGCAAAGGTCTGTCTTAATCCTTTAATACTAATCATTCTCTTAATCTTGGAGTCACTTTGTATATACAGGAAAGTTGCAAAGCGGCACCCGGATGGCTCAGTTGGTTGACATCTGACCCTTGGTTTCAGCTTAGGTCATGATCCCAGGGTTGTGGCATAGAACCCCAAATGGGGCTCTGTGCTGAGGGTGAAGCCTGCTTGGGATCCTCTCTCTCCCTCTGCCCCTCCCGCACATGCGCGCGCGTGCACACACACACACACACATACACACAGGTGCAAGTTCTCTAAAATTTTTCTTAAAAAGTTGCAAAGAGAGTACTGAGGGTCTCCATTGGCCCTTCCCCCAGCTCACCCCAAAGTTAACACCTTACACGACTGTGGCGCCTTTGTCAGATCTAGCAGGTCACCCATTTCCCCACAAATGTCCTCCTATTGGTCCAGCACATAGTCCAGGACACCTCATGACATTTAGCCATCATTCTCTTTTGAAGCATTTTTCTTAACATCTTCTTCAACTGTGACGGGTCTAATTCTATATATTTATTTCTCAGTAACTTGCCTGGAGTCACGATTCATGCAATTCTCCTACCTCACTTTTATTGACTTCCTGAAATTATATAGTTTTAGTTTCAATATTTGCGGTTCCACTTAGCAAGAGACTGATAGTCAAAAATTGTTTCATTTCCAGAGGTGGGTAGGACGCCTTACGCTACTGTCAAGCCCGCCAGACGGGTTTCAATGCATATGCCCTGAATGGTATAGTCCTTTGCTTGTTAAAATAGCAAAATATTTCTGCAAGTTTCAGTAAATAACTAAGCCTAGAGACCACCCTCCCTCTGCCCGCACTTGGAGACCACCCCCCATCCCCACCATCTCTCCACTGTAGCAACTGAAGGGGAAATTCCTGGCCAGCAGGGGGCACCCAGGACCCTGTTCCAGGCAACAAGTCTGTTCTGGGTGGGGGCTGGGCGGAGCAGGTGGATGGATGCCTGTACAATACCCAAGGATAAATATTGGGCCTAGCATCCTAGTACTCAGTAAGGAAGGGGGATAATTGTGTACGTGACCAGTTTATTGATAAATATTTTTGTAAAATGAGAACTTTTTTCTCCCACTTTTATAAATCTAGAGCCAAGGCCCCTCCACCTCACATCTCCTTTCTCGATCATACGCTCTCTCACGCGATATCTTTTATGGCCTTTGGTCATGCCCGTTTTCAGAAAACTAACTGAAGCAACGCACACACACAAAGTAATTTGTCTCATATACTAACTAGACAGTTAAGCGCAGATGGAAAGTTTTAATTTCTGGTTGTGTTCTCCCTTAAATGAGTATCTTGTGGTGAGTGTAAGGCAAGATCTAATAACTCAGATGCCTCAGGCCTTTGGCCAGTCTTTAATCAGTAAGCTACTTAGCAGAGGATTCAGCGTGATACAGTTGGGCTGTGAGGCCACCTTTGTCCCTCTCAGAAACTGCCTTTGGGTTCCCTAGATGCCTCTTTGTGCACAAATGCCCCCACTTATTACTTGTGCTCATTCACATGGATTTTCATTCCTTTTCATCAAAAAAGGCTGAACATGAGCACACGGTTTCCACCAGATTACCGGTGGCTTAGGTATGCCCTTTTCCTGCACGGCTCCTTTGAGTTGAGCCTTGTGTTGTCAGTCCCAATGGAGAAAACATAAACCTCACAATGGAGAGAAATGGAGGAAAGAGAGAACTAACACGTGAATGGCGGTTCAGATCTTCCAAAGCATTTCCAGCATCATTACAGGATCTCCCCGCCTGCCAGGTGAGCTAGAGGGACAGGCACATCCTCATCCACAAGGCTGAGGAAGGTCCAGTGACTGTGCTAAGGCTACTGAGAATGAGTGGCAGGGCTCAAAATGGAACCCAAACTCCCTGAATTAGACAACTAGTTAGTACCCATCAGACAAGACCTGTACTGTCCAAGACGGTAGCCACTAGCCACAGGTAGCTATACACTTAGGTTTACATTAGCTTTAATTAAAATGAAATAAAATTAGGGGCATGGCTCAGTCAGTTAAGCGTCTGAATTTGGCTCAGGTCATGATCTCATGGTCCATCAGTTCTAGTCCTGCCTTGGGCTCTGTGCTGACAGCCCGGAGCCTGGATCCTGCTTTGGATTTAATGTCTCCCTCTCTCTTTGCCTCTCCCTGACTCATGCTCTGTCTCTCTCTAAAAATTAATATTAAAAAATAAAAAAATTAAATAAAATTAAACATCATTTCCTCAATCACACTAAGTGCTCAAGAGACACATGAGGTTAGTGGCTACTGTACTGGACAGAGCAGATAAAAAAATACTGCGGAAAGTTCTATCGGATCATAACAGTCCACACTAGTTCAGTGGGGTCCTGAGGGAGCATGGCCCCTAATGATTGGGAAAAGACTGGAAGGTCTTGATTTGAGAGTTTTTTCGAAATTCAGGCTCTATGGGATGTTACTGTCTGAGATCTGTGAATATCTATCCATCAGCACAAGAAAAATATACAATCATTCATTCATTCAACAACGATGTATTGGGCACTTTCTATCAACAGCATGTTCTTACGGGGGATATGACAGAGAATAAGGTAAGTGTAGTCTCTGCTCTCTCAGGGTTCACAGTATGGTGGATGTCTGTTGTACCCAAGAGATGGAAGAGGGTGGAAGGGACAGAACACCAAAGTGGTTGAGGGAAACCAGGTGGCCAACTTGAACTTCAGCTTTCTTGTAGAGAATCTTGGTGCTCTTTGCTGTTCCACCTGGGCTTTCACACTCCCCCACTTGCCTGTCACAATGTTGAGAGTGATAATCTGTGCCTCCAGAGGAGCCTTGCTCTAAGGCACACACACTTGGGAGCTATTTGTCTCTTCCCCAAAGGGTAGATCAACCCAACTTCTAAAAACAACAAACTGGTACCAGAGCCTCCAGGACCTCATCTTTTCTCCTCAGACACATGTGACGAAGGACATTCACATGAGCAGCCCTCTGGCACAGGTGTTCCCTGTTCCTTCTCAGTCATAAATTACAGGTAAATAAGAAAGAATAGGAGGCACTGCCTATGGATAACCTTAAAGCAACTCCAAATAATTTAAAGCAGAAAGAGAAAAATACTGTTACTCAGTGTTGCACTTTTGGTTATTATTAATAACGAATTATTTGTGGCCCATGTGGAGATGAGGTTGGGATTCATGCTCTAGCCTGCATGTCGCTCAAGCCAACAGGAGACCCCTGCACAGCTGCGGACTCCTTCCCTAGCCTGCCGCAGTGATTAGGGGTTTCCAGTTCCAGTCAATTAAGAGATTGCTCTCACTGGCTCAGGGAGCTCTGGTCTTCCCGTTGAACACATACTTATAGGCCATTCTACATCCATCAGTTTGCTTCATAGATCTGGGTTCCTGGTTTGGTCCCACAATGGGAAAGCAGGTTACCCTTGTCTTCAGCTGATGGCTGAGTTCTATAAGACAAAGATGATCACTCTCAACATTGTAACAGGCAAATTGGGGAGTGTGAAGGTTCAGGCTGAGGTGTCTCGGAAATGTGCAAGAGACAAGAACCCCAGTGGATTCTCCAGAGCATAGAAGCAGCAGTCTGGGATACTTCTTTCACTATGAGAATACGATGAATGTGGTCCCGTGGTGTCCCAGTGCATGAGATCAACACAGGATAACAGCCCGTCGGTAATGTCTTGTGTCTAAAGTCATCAATTCTACAGAGACAAGATGGGGCTCCGGGGGTGTTGGGGATTGTCACAATAAACGGCCAAGGGGCTGGTAGGACAGAATCTGGGATCCTGATGAAGGAAGTCCCAAAGAGGGTGGCTCTGGACTTCAGGCAGGCTGGCAAATCTGTGACCTCCAGACAGGTGACCAGTCAAACAATGAGAGGTTCCAGAGAAGACAGAGAGTCTGTTCCCTGAATGAAAGAGAAGCCCATTAGGAAACAGGAGCCCAGACCTAGGATCTAGTGAGGAGTACAGTCATGTGAGGATGATGGATTCAATATGTGGCTGGTGTGAAGTGGAGGTGAACGTCAGTGGGGTTGAGGAAGATGAACTCAGTGTTGGCTCAAAGGGGAATGTGGGACATGGTCTCTTTCATAAGAGTTTCAAATGTAGTGGTGAAAATGCACAGAGAATTAGGAATATTGAATTATGTAGGCACTTGCTGAAGATCCCATGGGTAGAGCCCTTATTATTGGCTACCCATCCTAGGAAAGAGGGTGTGGCATCTAGGGGCGTGTCATAAGTGGCCAGAGGCAGAAACCTGCTATTTAGATAGTGCTACATTTTAATTGACTTTTCAAGAGCCATGTACACCTGGAGTGGGGTTGCTTCCCAGGGGCTGCACTGGAGACGGAATATGTGTTTTCAATCATGAATCAACAGCAATTGGAAACACTCTGTTGAGAAGTGAGAAGACTTCTTTTTTTTTTTTTTTAAATTTAAATTCAGTTAGTTAACATACAGTGTAGTCTTGGCTTCAGGAATAGAACCCAGTGATTCATCTCTTACATATGACATCCAGCGCTCATCCCAAAAATGCCCTCCTTAATGTCCATCACCCATTCAACCCATCCTCCTACCCATCTCCTCTCCAGAAATACTGTTTGTTCTCTGTAATTAAGAGTCTCTTATGGTTTGCCGCCCTCTCTCCCTCTCTGTTTTTATCTTACTTTCCTTCACTTCCCCTATGTTCATCTGTTGAGTTTCTCAAATTCCACATATGAGTGAAATCATATATTTGTCTTTCTCTGACCAACTTATTTCACGTAGCATTGTAGCCTCTAGTTCCATCCACATTGTTGCAAATGGCAAGATTTCATTCTTTTTCATTGCTGAGCAATATTCCATTGGTCATATACCACATCTTCTTTATTTATTCATCAGTCAGGGGACATTTGGGCTCTTCCATAATTTGGCTCTGGTCCAGAGTGCTGCTATAAACATTGGAGGGCACGTGCCCCTTTGAAGCTGAGTCTAGGCTCAAAGGGAAAGGGCCCTGCCGTGTGAATTAGTGGCATTTGCGGTAGATGCGGGGTGGGGCAGGGGATTGTTCTTGCCTGGGACACACTACCCTTCTCATCCTGTCCTTCTAGGAAGGCTCCATGGAGTAGTAAAGGGAAGGATCCAGGGAAAGACACCTCCACCTCAGCTGAAGGAAACCCATAAAGAAACAGAACATTTGAGACCATCTATAAACTTCATGAATGTTTATCTTTGTTGGCTGAGGAATCAGCTAGAGGCAAGAATGCTTCATTGCAAGTCTGAACGACCAGTCCCCCTGGGTTTCTTTCATAACCATAATTCTTGTGTGTGAGCAGAATTAAGGAATAATCAAACTACAGTATGCTGAAGTCCCCAAAAGAAAATTCCTGGTAAAATGCACCACAGTTGTTTAGTAAAAAGAGAGGAAATATGAATCCTAGCCTTTTAGAAATCTCCACGAAGCCAGTGGCACTTGAAGGTAATTGTGAAGGACAGGTGAAAACAGGCGAAGTGGCATCGAAAGTAGAGAGCATGTGTGATGGATTCCCCTGCTAATTTGAAAGCAAACAGCACAGCTAGATAAAATTTGTTATGGGTCTGAATAGACCGTGGTGTGTGGGGGAACAGCCATTTTGTTGCCGACATGATCATAAATACCAGGAACCTTGAGGCGGGATGCAGAGCCGTGAGTTTGGAAAGATTGCTGGCCTTGGGACATCAAGATGCTGATTCTTTAAGATTTGACCAATATCCAATATGCTGAGCTGGTTGGCTGAGAAAAGGCCACCCAGTCGGCATGTGGAATGCAGAGTGCTGCCTTTGCTGCCTTTAACTAGGAGCAGGTGAATTTTTCTGCCTGCAGTTGCTAGACATGAGGCTTTTTCAATGTATCTAATTTTTTCCCCACTACTATATGGCTAATAACTTGTCCTGGGGTATTGTGTTTATCCCGAAAATGTTAATGACTTCATAACTCAGTGTGAAATGCTCTGGGCAATTTTTGTATTATTAAGGATTCTATGAAGTATAAAAAAGGAAATGCTCTCAAGGTGCCAGGCCACAGTTATAACTTGATTCTCATTTTGGAGAAAGGAGAAGAATTAAGCTTTTAAAAAATACATGTTTTCCACGAGGAAAGCAGTTCATTTAAGCATAATGATGGTTGTTGCCCTTTGGAAATAAGGCGCAAGTCTCCGGAATGTCCCTGCACTGTGAATTTAATCTTCTCTCCAGTTCCTGTCGGAGGCATGCCAGAGCTTAGGCACCAGCGGTGAGGGTAGGATAGGAGGTCTGTGGTTCTGGAGAGTTGGATTGAGGACCCTGGGCCTGGGGTGTGGGAGGGGTGACACAGGGTGGACGCTGTTTCTGGCGGCTGAGCAGGGAGTCAGGGAGGCAGCTGGCAGAGTGGAAAGTAGAAGCAAAGAAGATGGCAAGCTGTTCGCAGAGGGATGGGGGGCTGCCCTGTCCACAGACAGCTTGGGACTGGCTTCCTTCATACCACCTTCCTGAAATCAGTAGATTTCTATACTTTTTAAAAATTTTATGGGTTTTTAAAATTTTTATATTTGAGAGAGAGACAGAGACAGAGAGTGAGCAGGGGAGGGACAGAGAGACTTTTTTGAAGTTGGGGAGTCCATTCTATGGAGGCAGGGCATGTGAAACCGATAGACACTGTGCCACTGCTCTGGGTGAAGTCCCGATGGAAGGTGGGAGACCCAGCACCTCCCACACCTCGTTCCCTTTGCCCAACGGGGAGGCTCCAGGGAACAGAGTTTGGATATCGCTGCCTAAAATGCTCTAAGATGTGTCTGAAAAAAAAAATTGCCGCCCCTTAGAAATCTCTTTGTTATTATTAGTTTTAAAGCTTCTCTTATTGTTCAATTGAACATACCAGGTCATTTGAATGGTAATGATGATGATAAAAATCTCTTAAAGAGAAGGAAACCCAGGAGGCCTGGAAAGATAAAGTAAATTACCCAAAGTTCTACAGTTCACAAGTTGGATACAAACCCTGTCTGTAAACCACAACCTTCCACGGCACCCCACCTCCCAACCCTCATTTTCTCCCACCTTCTTCCTCTCACCCCTTACTCCACCTAGAGGAGTCTTGGGAAACACTTCCTGGAATAAGATGCTGGCCCCACAGGACTGATCTGATTACAGACCAAACGTCCATAGCCTGGGATCTCTTGTGCCATCACCTGGTGAGAGGGATCATGGTGGGGTCTGAGAATAGGGTGTCAACTTGCCTTTAGGTGAGAAGGCACATTTGCCACTTTATACTGGTTTCCCTGGGTGATCTCATGGGATCTCCAATATCTGGGAGGGAAAATTCTACAACTGTTTCTATCTTTGATAGCCTGGGAGAAACTCAGCTCAAGATAGATGCGTTTGGATCTGCTCATAGAGAGTTTCCATAAATGATGTGTTGGACAGTTGGCTGCCAAAAATGGGTCTTGGGCTCTGCAGGGGTGGAAAATTTACACTCAGATGTGCAAAAAAAAAAAAAAAAAGTGGCTTTCTTTAAATGTCCATATCTTGCCTAGGAGGACTGCACCCCATGATGGCAGGGAGGGATAGAACTTGCACATATCTGCTCTGTCTGTCTTGATCTGTAGAGCAGGCCCTTAGGGGTCAAGTCCGTCTGCTTTGGGTAAGTGTGAAATTTTTCATTGTTCCTCTGCTCCTGCTTCCTGTTTCTGGGGTGCTCCTGCTTCCTGTTTCTGGGCAGAGGGGAGCCCACCTACCCTCCTGGCTAAAATTAGAGAAGATGGTCTGCCTGCTCTTCTCCATTGGCTTCACCTGGCACCAAGGATTCCAGTGTTGGGAACGCCAGAGACACAGCTGGTGCTCTCTGGGTTTCTCGGTGCTGTGTTGTCACCGACTGCAGTCACTGTCGTGGGGGTTGGCCATGAGTTCCCACCTTCTGTATGCTCTATTCTGATCCCACTGGTTCTCCTGGATGGCCTGGGTGCTTCTGTGACACGAGCAGATGGCTCCGTAAGCAGCCTCTGGTTCACTCACCTAGACCTTCATTGGGCATTTTTAACGTTCTGCCTAAGTAGTTCCAGGTAGGACCTGGAATGTTTCTAACAGGACTGAAGTGGCCCCGTCTGTGGCCGAGTGACAAGGATGAACAATAAGACTTGGGCTCCTCCCCCCACTCATCCAGCTGTTCTACCACCAGGCTGTGTCTACTGCTTCCCCTGCCCCAATCCTTCTCCATCACGGACGGGTTTCCTCATCCTCACTACAGACAGCTCCTCCTTCCTCTCTATCTCTTCTGTCCTCCCAACGCTGGCCTTGAGAACACCTCATACTCTAAACCCAACATACTTGGTTTTCTGGAATTTAGAAGACACTCTTCTTTCTCACAAAACCTATATTTTGATACCATAATCTTAAAATGATGCTGTGATGCTGTGATTTATAGTAAGAAATATATATTTGGTCTTCACCCTCAGTCCCTGTCATAGGGCTCCTAAAACCCTTGTAAATTCCTAAGTGGTAAGAGTACCAGGAGCATCTTTTGTTGTATTGTGCAGACTCTGGGTGGGCTCCTGGATATGGACCAGTCACCAGAATGACCAAGCTATCATTAGAAGCTTAGAAATTTCATCCCCCCCTCCATCTCCAAAGAGGGGAGGAGTGATGACGCCAAATGATGAGGCCTCCACAAAATCCCAGTAGTGTGGCATGGAGAGCCTCCAGACTGGTGGACACATTCGCACAGGGAGCGTGATGCACCCTAATTCTACAGGGGCAAAACCTCCTGTGCTTGGGACCCTCCCAGACCTAACTCTATGTATCTCTTCATCTGGCTGTTTTTCTTATAACCTTTATTGTATCCTTTAATAAACTGGTAACTGTAAGTGTTTCTCTGAGTTCTGGGAGCTATTCTAGCAAATAATCAAATCCAGAGGGAAGGAGGTCATGGGAACCTCTGATTCATAGCCAAGTTGGACAGAAGTTGTAGGTACCCTGGGGGCCTACTGCTTGTGATTGGCGTCTGAAGTGGGGAAGGCAGTCTTGTGGGACTGAGCCCTAACCTGTGGGATCTCTAGGTAGATAGTGTCAGAATTGAGTTAAATTGTTGGACACCCCGCTGGGGTCACAGACTTGTTTGGTATGGGGACCCCCAGCCTCACCCCACATTTGGTGACCAGAAGTATCAGAAGAGAAGTGTTCTGTGCGTGTAGTAAAGGAGACATATAGAGTAGGGAAGAACTATGTTTCTCCTAATACATCTGTAGACTAAAAAAAAAAAAAAAAAAAAAAATCCAAAACTGGAAATTAAACAGTGAATAGTGGCTCTCTCTCTTTTTTTCTCTCCACTCTGTGCATTCCTGTTATGACAATCCTAATCTCCCCCTGGGGTGTTGGATGCTTCTATTGAATGGTAATGTTCAAGGAGGCATGGGAAAGAAAAGCAGATTAATATGTTTCAAAAAATATTATCCTTGTTACAAGTGCATTAAGGGACAAGTGGTACCATGGATGGGGAGGGAGGAAGTCTGCCTGCTTCTGACAGATCGGTTTCCTGTTTTGAACTTTGCATCAGACTATGAGAGTGCCATGGGGAAAATGGAGCTTGTGCAGAGGACAGAAGTGGCTGTGGAGGAAGAATGATAATATGCACCCAAGACATGAATGAAGAAACTGGGGATGAGGAGCTTGGAGAAAAGGAGGCTCAGCAGAGGAGGAGAACCATCTTCAGATATATGAAGGAGTATCATGTGGAAAGGTAGGAGGAGTGTTCTTTGTAGTTCCAAGAACTAGAATAGAATACATGGGCAGACGTTAGAATGAGACAGATCTTCACTGACTGTGAAAAAAGAATTTTCTCAGAGACAGAGATGCCCCAAGTTGGAACGGGTGGCTCCGGGAAACCAATGAGTCCTCATTTACCGTGGATGTTTCTGGAATGGGCTGGACTCTGCCAGCTGCTAAAGCAGATTGGATAGAATTTATAAAGAGGTTGAATAAGATGACTCCTTGAGTTCTTATCCTATCTGTGGTAGATCAAAGAGAACAATCTGTTTGACATCCCTTCCATCAAGAGGTGGGGTCTCTGTCCCTCTGTCTTGAATGGGGGTGGGGGAAGTCCAGCCTGCTAGAACAATAGAAGGTGGAGAAAACGATGCTGTACCAGTTCCCAGGCTCATAACATAAGAGACTGGCGGCTTCCACCTCATTTGCTCTTGGAGCCCCAAGCTGCCACGTTAAGAAGTGTGACTATCCTAAAGTTGTCACACTGTGAGGAAGCCCAAGCTAACCTCATGGAGAGAAGTATAAACCCTGGTCCCGACAACACAGTTGAAGCTATCCCAGCTCAGGCACCAGACATGAGAGTGAGGAAGTCTTTAGACGGCTCCAGCCCTAGCTGCCATTTTAACGCAACTTCATGAAAGACCTTCAAGTAAGGACCATCCCGCTGAGCTCGGTCAACACCAAGAAAGCAGGACACCTAAAAATACAGTAATGCATTAAATTTGGGAGTGGTTTCTTGTGCAATAATAGGTCCTGGCCCACAAGCATTAACCTTCCTAATTCTATCAGTGACATAGAAGAAGAGGATTAGACTTAGTTATAGGCGAATTAGATGGAATTATCATGAAGATGTTAGCAAGAGCTCAGCCCTACAACATCTCCCCTAGCAGCCTGCCATGTTGCCCCCAATTACACCAAGAGCGGATTGCTTCTGATTGACAGGTGATCTCTTTCAAGATTGATATAATTGGGTGTGGGGGAGGGGAGGAGAACACCTTAAATCTAATAAGCTCTCCCTTCCCTTACTATGACGCAGTTCCTGATGTCTGAAAATGGCCTCAGCAAATGAGGTTTTCAGTACCCAGGATGACAGAGGGAGCAAGGGATACTTTTAAAAGTCAGACACACTAGGAAACTGGAAAAAGACTAGAGCCAAGAGCAGGGAGATAAAAATGGAAAGAGGGACAAAAGATATTCACTTACATCTTCATCTATTTCAACTTTTCAGTTTTACCCGTGGCTGACCACAAGGGTTCTTTGTTCTGAGCAAACTTTGTAGCTTGCACAGATACTAAAATATTACTGACACTGGCATTGATGGCATTGTCATTTTAAATGTCCAGCGGACCTGGAGCATGGCTGTAACGCATGTCTACACGTGAGGGCTTGATCCCTTGATACTTAATTGCCAATAGCCCAGTGTTGGGAATGGATCTCCAGGGGTTCCAAATGCGGCTCCCCCGGACTCAGTGGCAAAGGCAGTTCACTTTTGCTCCTTGTTCCTCATTTGGAGCAACTGGGAAATGGCTGCCTTGTCTGCTCTTAAGCAGAAGCAAAGGAGTAGATAACTGAGGAGTCAATCCTACCTACTCAGAAGAATTTCCATCCTCTCTTATAAAATGGCACTATGGTATTTAAAGGCAGGGAAGGAGAAATGTCTGAGGCATTCCACATTTGAACTTGATTGAAAAAATGGCATTCTAAGTGGCAATTTACTAGTGATGAAGTAGAACAGTTAGTAATAATGGTGACCGTGATGATGATAGAGGACATGCACTGAGGGCCCATAGACTGCCAGGCATCGTCCCCTTATATTATAATCAGGTGTGTCGCCTTGCTATCTATATCATGGACCTAAGATCATAAGAACCTGGTTCAAATCCCAGCTCTGCAGCTTCTTAGCTGAGATGAGCAAATCACTTAAACTCTCTCAACCTGTTTCCCTCTAAGACTGTACTGAGTATTGAGGGAAGTAATGAATACAAAGGACTCAGCACAATGCCAACATAAACACATAATGGTAGTTACTGTACATGCCATACTTTGGGCTCTTCATGGGCTGAACTGACCTTTGTGGATTGATCTGATAACCCAAACGATATCCATGATCATTTATTTTCCTATGGAAAACGGCATGCTAAATTATATATTGGCAATCTACGGCCCTGGGCCAAATCCAGCCTGTGGGCTCTTGGTGTATAACTTTCAAACTAAGAATGATGTTTGCGTCTTTAAGTGGTTGAACAAATATCAAAAGAAGCCTAACATTTTGTGACACCTGAAGATTATATGAAATTTCAATTTTAGTGTCCATGAATCAAGTTTCCTTGGAAGACAAGCAGGTTCATTTGTTTATATGTTGTCCATGCCTACTCTTGCCCTGCAACAGCCAGTAGAATAGTTGCAACAAACACCTGATGGTTTATAAGCCTAAAATATTTCCTAACTTTACCCTTTACTTGCCAATCTCTGTTCTGTATGATAAAAAAGAAACTTGCTTTCAAGCAATATATTAGAACACAGCTTTCATAGTTGGCTATTATGCCTTCCTATATGTGTGTTTATATACTTCTATACACACACACACACACACATGTTCAAACACATGTCAATACACATACATGAGTGACAACCCAGCCACACGTCCACATATCATCTGCCCAGTGCCCCTCCTGGGTGACCTGCTCTTCAAAGCCCTTGTTATGTTGCTCAGCATCTGTCCAGCATGGGGTTGTAGGAGAGCATTGGAGGTAAATGTGTCTGGCCAAGTTGAAAATAGCTGGCTCTCTCCATACCCTGCTGGGTCTCCAAAGAAATATGTGAATATTTTAGCACCTTCTTTATGGTAGAAGATTTCCGTTTTCCTTATGGGCTCCCTTTGCTGGAGTTTTTAAGAACCTGTTCTCATCACAAGTCAGGCACAGTGACTATTTATCATACATATGAGAATCAACACGAATGAAACACCCCTTAGGTATGGCTCGCGTTTCTTTCGCCTTCTCACTCTCGGGCCGCTATTAAACTTTAATACGTATAAAGTTTGCTGGGTTTTATAGAGTCAGACGGTGAAGGCACAGCTGTGGCAGGCTGAATGCCAAGGGGTTTAAGCTCAGCCAGGTTTGCAGTCATATAATGAGCAGGTGCCCTAATCACCGTAAAAAGGCACTGAACAATATTTGAATAAACTAGCACTGAAGACCATGAAGGCCAAAGAAGACTTGGTGATCAACCGGTCCGTTCCTTTACTTTTAGAGATGAGCAAATCTAGGGGCAGCCTGGAGAATGGGCTTCTTCTAAGGCATAAGCTCCTTTATGGAAAAGCTAGAATGGTAGTTACCATCTCAGAGCCCTTGCCTCTCATCCTGACTCCATGCTTCCTAGAGAACACCCGATGCACAGACGCGACACCCAGTGAGCCACTGGGATACACATGTTCAAAATAAAACACTACTTCCCCTTAGCTGTCCAGTTTGTCTGATGTGCATGGCCAGCACATCCTTCACAGTCTCAGGACCTTGGATGATGTTTGTGGCCAGTAGATTTGTGAGCCATAAGACCTACAGTCCATGCTTCTCCTGCTTCACTTAAGTGGGGACATTGAAGAGAAAGGAAGGGATTGAGAGGGCAGATCGAATGTGCAATGAAATATTTAGCTGAGGAACAAAGCTATGGGACTAAGCTGAGAAAGTTCTAGAATGCACGTGAAGGATGTTCGTTATCGTTATGGAGGAAAAGAAGGCACTGAGGTTCTCCCTCCTTGCCATGATGTAGAACCTTGTAACATCTGTGGGGCTGAAATAAATATATGTACATGCCCACCTCCTTCTCCATATCAATGCCTATATATGTGCATGTATGTATTTATACATGAATAAGTGTATATACATACAGGTATACAGGTGTCTCCCACTTTTCAGTAGTTCAAGTTATACTACTTCATTTTATGGAAGGCCTACGCTGGTACCTGTTTTCACTACCTAAAGAAATCCAGAGAGGATTTTTGTTTGTATGAAAAAAGGTGAAAAGCAAAACCAACGTTCAGCATTGGTTTTTCAGCGAGCCCTTGTAGGGGTGGCATGCGCCCCGGGGCGCTGCGAGAGTGGCCTCACGGAGGCTCCTTCCCTGGGAACCACACTCAGCGTGTCAGCATCCAGCCGACATAGCTTTGAAATGTGTCTGGGAGCATCTGTGCTTTATCTCCATTTATTCTGTGCATCCATTAGCAAGGCATGTCCGAAGGCGTCAGAAAAGCCTAAGAGAGGTTATTTTTTTGAGTCTGGGAACACTCTGAAAATTTTCCATATAAATTACTGGTAATTGCTTCTTCACTCTATGCCATTTTGACTTAACGGAAGTTTTCATAGGAACACCCTACTTTCCGATAGCTGGGGAAAGCTATTCATGCATTTGGCTATTGCTTCTCTATTTCCCTCTTACTATTTCTGCAATGGGTCACAGGTTCGGGGCTGGGAGGTTCAGGGGAGGGTGGGGAGATGGAGCTGTCTTCTGGACATTTCTCTCTCTCTCTCTCTCTCTCTCTCTCTAAGTTTATTTGAGAGAGAGTGAGAGAGCACACATGAGTAGAGGAAGGGCAGAGAGAGAGGGAGACAGAGAATCCCAAGCAGGTTCCACTGTCAGCAAGGGGCCTGATTCGGGGCTCAATCTCACGAATGGTGAGATCATGACCTGAGCTGAGATCAGGAGTTGGACACTTAACTGACTGAGCCACCCAGTACCCTGACATTTCTCTTCTTGGCTTCGATTTGCCAACTTAAAATCGCAGAGGAGGAGAGAGGGAAGGGAGAACCTTTAAGAAAAAACACAAAAAGAGCGGGAGTACTAGTCTTTGAATAAAAATCAATTTCCTTGGACCAAAAGCAGAAGAGCATTCTGAGATTCCGGGGAACCAGCGCTCTTCTCCCCAACAGGTCTCCACCCCAGGGGAGCAGTGAGCATGCCAAGGGGCAGGGTGAGGTGCTTCCCAGCTTCTCTGTACGGAGTGGGAGCAGCAGCCCTAGACATGAAGGGACCAGTAGACCGGGACAATGTGTGTCTCCATGGCAACCAGTATAGTCTGGCAACTCACAGCTAGTACATGCTGGGGAGTCGGGGGCTGGAGGGGGGGGGTGGGGAAGGCCCTCCCAGCACCTCAGTGCCAGGAAAAGACCCTCAAGGTTGGGGCTGGGGTGCTCTGAGAATCAGGGAGGTTGAATTTCCTGCCTACATGATGGCATGGGATAGTCATCACCGAAACTAAGCTGTTCAAAAGACAATAAAAAGATTTGATGCCTATTCCACACCCAAATCTGTGACCTGTGATTCATTCATTCCTTCTACATCTGAAAAACAAAGATCTATTTTTCGTCACAAGTTGTCCCATGCATACTAAGTGTGCAGGTAACTGTGGATGTGGTATCCATTGTTTTTCTGTAGCTACCCTCTGTATTCTGTGGCTCGTGTCAAAGGAAGGGCTGTCTGCATCAATATACATTTGTGTTTCTTCTCTTTTTGGTCATTTATTAAAACCAGGCTTTAAAATACCACCAAGAATTCCTGCCTAATCCAAGGCACCAAACTGGACATTGTAAAAGGTTTAGATTTGCAGGCAAGTCTTTTGAAAAGTCTGATGCTTGATACCTTTAATTGTTAGGATCATGGTCAAGTTTAGAGAGGTAGCAGCAGCCGCAGCAAGATTCCGTATCTGCTTCAATCTTCCCGCACCAGCCTCCAGTGTAAAGAGCAAACATTTGTGATCAACAAGTCACTTTGGGGGTAATTAGGTCTCAGATGGCTTGCTTTTCTGAATATGGGATGCAGAAGTTATTTTTCTTTGAGGGAGGTCAGTTACACCCTTCTCCCAGGGAAGACGGTGGAAGCCGGGACTGTATTCGAGAGAGAAGCAGAAAATTCTATCTTGCATAATAAATGAAGTTGATGTGGGAGCAAGAAAAACTTGCCAGCAAGGAATGGAGATTTTTGTGTAAGTAGGGGTGTGAGTTTCTCATTTTTTTTCCTGTCATTGAAACTCTTGGTGGAGAAGGCCTGTGCAAAAGATTTCGAATAACAGCTCAATGTACAATCCTTAACACAAATTTGCATCTACATGTGACATCTCAAAAGTGCACATTCTTTCAAATTTAGCTGCAACACTCACTGAAATGTGCTGATGTCTACAAATATGAATTTCTTTTTACGGCGCACTTTTAGCCACTTAAGAAACACAGTCCTCAGTGTATATTTGCCAAAGAAATCAATTCTGGTAAACCAAACTGTGATGCAGTCACTTGACCCTCAACTAAAGGGTGATTGAAGGCAAATACTCAGTTATCACATGCCATTTAACTTTAAAGAAAACTTTAAACTTTAAAGCAAAGCAAGGATTCCAAAGCAGGATGAAGCCAACTCAACATCCCGGGCCAGTCTCTTACTGAGGGTAGGTGGGCCTCAGTTCACAGCCAGGTGCTTGGCTAGTGTTTTTCTTGGCTTATTCCGTGGTGCTGACCTGATGCACCATGATGCTGTATGGTCAAGCAAGAGGCTCAAGTAGTTGCCAAGTGGTGCTTTGCAGAGGAAAGAGCTCATCTGATTTCTCAGCATTACAGGGCCCACGTTTTGCGAAAAGTCCCAGCCTGATTGAATCCTGAGTTTACGATGTCCACATTTACTTTTTTCTGTTTTACATTTTTCACTTTGGCTCTGGAAAGAGATCACAAATGAACTGATCTGACAACAGACATGGTTCTTCTGGAAACATAAATGCCATGGGGACAGCATTTCTGTTTAAATGTCACATTGGGCACAAGGAATAAAAAGGGAATTGGCCAATGCAGTCACAGGTGCCTCTGGAAATGTCAGAGTTCACACTGACCTGCATCCTGGGGGCATTCTTAGACCCCTGTCCCTCAAGTATGCTCTCTCTTTCCATTTCTCCTAATGATGTTTCGAGAAAACACCCCCTTCTGTAAGTTGTGTTTCCTCCCTTGGCATTGCCAGCCCACATGACCTTGTGGCTGGACATGCACGCGCTCATCTGGGCTTCGCCTGTTGGCTGTTAGCAGCAGTGGGGAGTCCAAAGGAAGCGAATTCTTCTTTCCTCCCCTTTTCTCTCCCTTCAGAGTGGCCAATGCTCGTGTCTCAGCTCCAGTCTCTCCCACGTCCCTTCTTTGTGACAGAACCGTGTCAGAGGGAACAGAACTGAATGAATGAACAGGTGCTGGGATCATTCAGCCCCTTTCGTTTGGTTCAGCTCTTTTCTTTTCAGAACACCGCTCATTTTTAGTTGAGACGGGTTCAACACGTGTTAGAACAAAACCACCTCTAGTTTAGTGCCAAAGAACTGAGATCTGGGGGGAGCTTTGGAGGGTGATCACATGTGTTAATGGTTCAGTTCAGTTCCAGTCTCTGCCTGGGGAAATTCCTGGGGTGACTGCATCCAGAGGGAGGCAAACCTTAGCCAAACCTGCTTCTTCTCTGGGCCCCTCAGCACCTTGGGTATGTTCTTGCCTGGGACGTGGGACTCTTGTTTGGCTTTCTGTGCACACATGGTTGTGTCATCAGTTGCTGTTTTTATGGCCAGGTACACGGAATCAGTGTGCATTTCCCTCTGCACTCCCCTGCATCCCGCTCCTCCCTGGTGCCTGGCATCCACGCACAACCATCCTGGGGCTGTTGCAGATTTGGGGCTCGCTTTTCTCATTCACGCTGTCTTCTTCCCACTCATGCTTTCTTCTGCCTGCTATTTCGTTCCCATCCGTCTTGGAATGTCTGCCTCCTCCATCAGGCTGTGGCCCCTGGTGGGAAGAAACTATGTGGACTGACTGTGTTATGATCATCTCCTGTGTTCTTAGCCTGGCCGTGCCCCCGTTGGTCGTGTGGCTGTCCAGTAAAGGTCTGTGGAATGAACAGAGGCCAGGCCTGGATGCCACTGGAAGCTGTGTCATCTACGTGCCATGGTGGCATCATCCTCTAAAGTCACCAGGGTGTCCATGGCATTATGTTCTCCTTTGCCCCAACTGTCCCAACTGCAGGGCATCTTCCTGTCACTGCCTGCGGCATGACATTGGACCCACCTGTGTCAGACACTTGGGTTTGTGGGAAGCACTCATGGCTTCTGTGCCTTCCTGTGTCTCTGTGGGTCCCTGGGAGCACTCGATGAGTCCAGTGTCATGCTTGGCACAGGGAATCCTGTGGGCTGTTCCAGGTTCATCCACCCCCCACTCAGACACTCCTCCTGTGCTGGGTCAGCATGGACTCTGGTCTCCCCACTTCTCTGAGGTCCATCTCTGGGCTGGTATGCCCCAAACTCTTTGAACTTCCTGGAGTCATGCAAAGTTAAGGCCCCTGATTTGGGCCCATTGACACCCACATTTTCTCTGCTTTCCTTCTTACTCTTCCTTCCTTCTGGAGAGGAGGATGCTCACTACTTCCATATCTTCCGTCTCATACCCTGGTCTAGCCTTTTGAAATTCAAGGTCAAATATGGACTTTGATTTGGCCCGGGTCAGTTCTCCACAGGAGCAGTGAACGCTACAGGGGCAGGAAAAGCCAGAAGAGGGAAAAGGCTCAGCTGATGACAGAAATGCGCAAGGGGCTCTTGCTTGGCCTCCTACCAGCCTTGCTCTTTCAGCTGCTCTCGGCGATTTTTCTCCACACCTCCTGGGCTTCATTTTCTTTGCCCCTTTTCTTCTGCAACTATGTCATGCTTCCTGCATTTCTGCCTAAAGAACTGGCCTTTAAGATCATTTAAAGCAAAGCAGAGGGGTCCCCCTTTCTTTCTACACTTCAAAACTATCTTCAATCCCAGGTATGGGTCCTTCTCTCATTCTTCATGGACGTTCAAGTTGGTCTGTGTAGCCAGGAGCTGTTTCTTTGACTCTAGAAACTTTCTGTTTTCATTATTAAAAGAATTTTTAATTCTCGATTATTTAGAACTGTAGCAAGTCAGAGCCAAATGGGACTCAGTGACTCACGTTATTTCTCATCTGCACCTGCTCCATCTCCTCCCCTCCGTGTGATGGCTAAGAAAGTGCTGCTCAGAAGGGGCAAGATGCTTGCTAAGGGTGTACGCAGTTCCAGGAGCAAGAGAACCATAGAAGCTGGGTCCCTGTACAGATGATGCTGTACTCCCATACCTGTTCCCAGCAATTTTAGTGACAGCATATTTCAATAAAAGTGCTGGCTTTGGCTTTCAAAAATTTTGATAATTAGCATTTATTGAATATCTGCGATTGCCTTGGTACTGGGTAAAGCTCTCAAAATAGAGTCACTCTGTTGACCTAATACCCCTATGTTCTCTCCACTTTACTGATGAGGAAACTGAGGCTTGTCCAACGACAGGCGACATGCAAAGGCTGGAGCCAGGACTCGAGGTCTGGTCTATGCGACTCCAGGGCTGGAGCTCTTCTGAGGAACGTAACACAACAGCAATGGCAAGGTGTATTGATCAGCCCAAATATGGTAGACCAAGACACGACAGCAGGTCATCTCCGCCTCGGCAGATTCATTACCTGGGACACTAAGAAGCTTACATTGATAATGCTTTCCTATTTTCCTTTAAAAATGCCTTCTAATGGACTCCAGGTAGACAGAGCATGGCTCTCTAATAATGATAGATATGTACCATCCCACTTGACAGATCAAGAAGCTAAAGACTGGAATAGCTAAGTGGCTTGTTCTAGGTCGTGCAGCCAGTCAGAGGTGGGTTTTGACTTGAATCTAGGACTCTGACCTCAAATATGAGCTAAAGGATGTAAAACACCCATCACTAGCTCTGGAACACACAGTAGGTGTTTGGCAAAGTTAGCTTCATTTCCTCGCCTCTTTTTCACTCACGTTGTGCTGCACACACCCTTACAGCTAAAGCAATCCACATTCGTCTGTGTTGTTTTATGGCAATGAAAAAATGTGAAGCCATCCATCCACTTCGCTGCTGTTGAAAAATAATAACTAGATGATGTTCCCCTTGGCAGCTGTCTGGGCCTGGTATTTAAGCAGCATCCAGTTCCAAAGAACTGCCCTTTAAAAAGAGATTAGAATTGCACATCCACCGGGTATGAGCTGGAAGATAAACAAATGCTGTTTTCTACCCAAATATTTCCAGCTTTTGCTTTAAGGTTTTTCTCATAGTTGGAGGCCAACATGTTGTTTATGCAGAACTGGAAGAGCTTAAGCTCATACTGTGAGCCACGGACTGTGTTGAGGCATGGGCTCCAGACTTAGCACCACTTTCGGTTCCTACATTGGCCTTTTGCTTGCAAATGACTCAAACTAAGCAAGTGACAAAAGGAGATTTTTATTGCCTCACTAATTGAAAAGTCCAGAGGAAGCTGACTTCAGGTATGGCTGCATCTAGGGTAGCAAATAGATGCTTGGCAGGCAAAAGAACAGATAATTATTACAACTAGATTCCTTATGTCTAAGAGAATTCAGATAATTTAAAAAAATTTTTTTTGCTGACTTCTTTTTCTCATCAAGAAATCCATGTGTGAAAATTCAAGGAGCAAGAAGAGAAAACCTGGTCCCAGCTAGAAAAATGAGATTAAGGGTGGGGAAGGAAATGAACTAAGAAGTAAGCATTAATTTCTTTTTTTTGCCTTGGAAATATAAAGGCAAGATGACACGGTGCCTACCCTTAAGGAACATATATATTTGGGAACAGAGTCAGAGCTGCAAACATGGAAGATGAGCTTGCCATCCCCCCGCCCCCGACAGAACAAAATCACTTCGATCTCAGTCACTCTCTCATTAGCCTTTTATTCAGCAAAGGTTTGCTGAGAGTCTCCCATGTGCCCAGGTGCTATTTAGGCCCTAGAGATATAGGGGTGAAGACAGAGAGAAGAAGGCAGACAAGACTCTTGTTTTGGGAGCTCATGTTCTAGTTGGGAGATATAAAACAAATAAATGACCCAGTTCATGAGCAGAGCACTTCATAGATATGTGACAACTGTCTGGAAGAAAATAAAGCAGAGCAATGCGTAACAGAGGACTAGAGGTGGGAGAGGGATCCCTTAGGATAGACAGTAAGACATCATGAGGGGGGAATGGCTGAGACTTCAGAACAAAGAACCATGAAGATCTCAGGGGAGGAGGGCTCCAAGCAAAGTCTCCGAGGTAGGAATAGACTTGGGATGGCTGAGGGCCAGAAAGATGGTCAGTAGAGTGGATCACAGTAAGAGGGGCAGAAGGAAAGAAGGACCGACAGAGGAAGGCAAGAGCCAGATCCTGTATTGAGGATTCTGCTTCTTCTGAATTTCCCAAGTGCTTTATTTATGGGCATGTCTTATTCCTACACGCAGTGGATATAAGAGCCATGCTGATTCATACATGGATATACTCTGCCCCCACCTCTCCTACCACATTCACACTTGTGAATGTCAGACATTCTGGGAGTGTTTCCTACAGTGGAGAGTATAGTCCAGTGGAGACCACTAGACTGGAATCCCAGTTCTGCCACCTGTATGTAGCTGAGGAACATTGGACACGTCACTGAAATTCATTGGCCCTGTCATCTGAGAGTAAGATAATATAGGTCTCTTAGGGTGTTTTAAAGATTAGGCAAGGTCACGCAGGAATGTTCGTAGTGTAAGTTCATTCATTAAAATGTTTGTTTTTCAGGGGCACCTGGGTGGCTCAGTCGGTTAAGCATCCAGCTTCCGCTCAGGTCATAATCTCACTGTTTGTGAGTTTGAGCCCTGGGTCGGGATCTCTGCTGTCGGTGAGGAGCCCATTTTGGATCTTCTGTCCCCTCTTTCTGCCCATCCCCCAGCCCCTTAAAAAAATAAATAAACTTTTTAAAAAAGTGCTCGCTTTTCTTTCTGATTTTGTTGGCAAGAGAGGAAATTATGGCCCAGGGTCAGATGACTGTTGGGAAAAAAAAAATATTTCTAATTTCTGTTCCTTTTAGAAGACTGGACACCCGGGGACAAAGTTTGGGGAATGTGGTATAGCATGGAATGAAAAGATAAGAAGACGGTAAGATCAGAGTGGTAGGGGACACACGCGAAGGAACGAACGAATGATGACAACAGCAAAAGCGGTAATTACCGTATATTTAGCTCACACTGTCACAGGCCAGACTAAGTCTTTTGCATATGTCATCTGATATAATCCATCAGCATGAAACAATGACCCTAATCCAACATCAACCCTTTCAGGAGGGTTGATTCATTCATCTTATTTTATGAATGAGATTCAGGAAGGAGGCAGAGAAAGATAAAGTCACTTGTTAAGACCATACAACCAGTAATGGGTTGATTCTGCATTTTTATCACTATGCTACGCTTATTGCTTTGCTGGTGTTATTAACAGAGGTACAAATCCTTGCTACCCTTTGCCTTTTTTTTTTTTTTTTTTTTTTTTGCTCTGGTAGTTCTTCCTACTCAAAAATCTCAGTCCCCTCTGACTTCAAATGGTTAAATGTGCAGCATTTTCAAATGAGGAAATTAATGATACTGAACCTCAGAAAGTTTTTTTTTAGAAACTAAAGACACCCCTAAGAATGGTCTCCTAATTGTAGCAACCTGCTACATTAATGCTGAAAAACTCATTTACAATGCAGCTATTAAATGACAAACCATTACCACCATTTTTATTGCTTTATATTCCCCTAACAAATTTATTATGTAATTACCCTGTATAACAGCATCATTTTAGAATGTAAAGTTGAAATAAGGTCGCTATTTTAAAATGCTTACTATTATATGTTTTCAATATCGAGTTTATATAAAATATCCAGCAATAATAATCAAGTTTTCTCTTTTGTTAACCAGGGCTCAATAAATAGGATTGCGATCCCTTATTTCATAAATCTGACTCTCTTTCTGCCCTCTGCTGCATGTTACAAAGAGGGAAAAACCAGACCTGGAGGCGACCCGTTCTTTAGCATGGTGACTTACCAGGTGACAATGCTTGGGTGTATAACATCAGCTTGTGGGGCTTTATGACTGGGGATAATGAAAATGGCCACTACTCCCCGCCACCCAGCGAGTCTGGGCCCAGGTTTACACAGAAGCATATCAACAAAAGACCGGGGATTTATGGGTAACTGAAGCAATCTCTCCCTGGTGCTGCCTTTGAATGTGGGAGTCAGAGAAACCTCCCAGACAAAGACAGGAGGGGGGTGCTAACACAGAGGCATAAGACAGGAAGATATACAATGCCCAAAGGAGAAGCCAGCACGCTTCCTTCCTAGAGGCGGAAGGAATCGGACTTGTCTCCAGGGGAAAGGGGCAAAGGAGTGTGCCTGGAGCCATCCCCGAGGAGGCTGGCGCTCTCATCCCTGTGCATCACGAGATGAGGGCACCAAACTATGAAGAGATCTTTTCTAAGTGAACTCAATCATGTGTGATATTTTGGAGGCTGGGTTGGCTGCGCTGATGAGGGAGGGACTGTGTACCAAACCTGCCTGCTTTGCGGTCTCAAGAAAGAGAAGTGCGTTGTCTCTCTGGGCGGGAGAACAGCCTGCCTGATTACCTGTGCAAGGTGTCCCTTGTCTCCGTTGCCAGATGCGAAGACACTGGCACCTCTTCGCGAGGACTGCTGTGAATAGGAATAAGCGATCTGCTGTTTGGCTTTATCTCCATCTTAATTTCTCTCATAAACCCAGTGAGGTGGAGTCTGGGCAGAGAATGGCTCCTGTGTGACCTTGGATACGACCCTGAACTTCTCTGGGGCTGTTTTGTTGCCTGTGAAATTAGGGGTTTGGGGCTGACTGGTGCTCACTGTGCCTTTCTTGAGTCAATGAGTCGTCGCATGCTGATAGGCTGATGTTCTGTGTCTTCCCACGCGGCCTAACTCAGTGCTCCTCCAATGGGGCTCTCACTCCACCCAGGAGGCCTACGACAACCTCTGGTGGCATTCTGTGGGTAGAGGCCAGAGATGTGTTAAACATCCTACAGCCACACAGGACAGACCCCTGACAACAAAGAGTTATCTGTCCCCAAATGTCAATGGTGCTGAGGCTAAGAAACTCTGCCTTAAACCATCAATTAGACATAAACTCACATTGTCCCTCTACGTCAACATGCAGCCAGAGGAGGTGTCTTAGATTAACCTCCTCCTCGTGACCCCTGAACACACAGCAAGTTGTCCTAAGTGCCATGTGTCTGTGAGTTCCTGGGACGCTCCATACATCTGACAGCATCCGAGATGAAAGTCAATGTGAACGTGCATTTGCACCCATAGGGAAAAAAGCAGAGTGCCTTCCATGTTCCCTCCAGGGGGCGGGCTCCATCTAGACCTCCTTCCTGGCCACCAACCCCCCCCCCCCGGAAAAATCCTGTGGTCTCCTCCTGCTGCCGGAGTTATGCAGAGAGAATAAGCGGCTTTGTTCCATTCTTCAGAATTCCAGTGTTTAAACTAATGCATTTATTTATGCTGAATGTAGCCTTCCACCCAGAACATTATGAATTCTTCAGGAGCCCCGAGTGAAATCAGCCTCCCCCCAGTCTGGCTTTTAATACGTGATTGTCGAAGCTGCTGGTTTCCACTCCCTGCATTAACGAGACCTGACTTGGTGGATCATTTAATATTTATCCAAAATATTTGATACATATATAATGACATAATCACTCAGTCCCGTAGCCCAACATGGTTGCATAAGCACCTACCGGCTTTGAAAATCTACATTTTTCAGAATATGTTGTCAGTGAGTATAATATATAATGCATTCTGGAACATAGATTTCTTGCCAAAATAATTCCGCCCGGTGAATGATAAATGTGTTGTGATTATTTCTTCAGCCTTTGTGAAAGCATACAGTAGGGATAGTGTCTTGAAAGGAACACAGAGGCCAGAAGAACACAGTGCTTCTTTGTTTGGTTCTGCCATATTTAGAATTTGTTCCCTAAATTCTTTCCCCGAACTCTCTTTTACTAGTTTCCACTCCCCGAAGTGATTGGTGCTGGCAACGAAAGGCTGTGTTAAGCTAATACGTTCTTCTTGGCTCTGGTACCTGTCTCTCTTAGTTAAGCCCACAAGAACTTAATGAACTGTTCTGTCTCTCCTGGGTAAAGGTCATGGTAGCTCAGGTTTTACAGTAACCTCATCTTTCAGAACTGGCTTGGCAAATGGAAATATCCAGAGCCCCAGATGTCTGCTATTTCTGGCTTCTACCAGAGTAAATGGGAAGAAGTATCACAGGCGGTAAGAAAACAAAGATTTCCCCCAAAGAACTCTAAGGTACATGATGTTTGATTAAAAATGTAAGTGGTCAACTCAGAGCGTTGGCCAAGGCTAGAGAACTAAGGGGGATCACCAAAAAGGGCCAAAATCACCATGCGTCTTGAACACCAAAGATGCCTCTTGGGCTCCTTAAGTCAACTTGTCCATCTAAGAAGCTTCCTTGGGCATACAAAGCAGATGATGGTCAGCTCTAGGAGCTAATAATCATTCTCGATCTACAATTCCCCTCTCTCCAAACCTCTCCATCCACTACCTCCAATGCACGTCCCAAATCAGTTTACTTCTCTCCAAGCCTGCAGCTCCCCCTAATGTGAGGCACCACACACCTTTTGCCCACATGACCACAGAATCCCTTGCAGTTTCTCTGGCTGTGCCACAATTCATTTTCTGCACAGCAGACAGAATGCATTTTTGAAAATGTAAATCAGTTCACATCACTCCTTGCTTAAAGCACTTCAACGACTTGCCATTGTTCTGAGAATTGATCCCCGAGCGCTCCCTATGTAGGGTGGCCAGATTTAGCAAATACAAGTACAGGATGTCAGTTACATTTGAAGTTCAAATAAACAATGTACACTGACGACAACCATATACAACACTTGGGGACATACTTATACCGACAAACAAAGTGTTGTTTATCGGATACTCCGTATAATTAGATATCCTGGATTTTATCTGGCAACATTGCTTACAAGACTTGCTACTTTCTGGCTTCATCTCACATCTCCTCAGTCTCTTACTCGCCCCAGCAACCAATATTGGTGGCCACCAATATTCCAAGCCTTTTCCAACTTCTGGCTAATGACTCCCTCTGTCTGCTGTGTCTTCCCTTCAGCTCTTTGCGTGGCTTGCCCTTTTCACTCCGCAGATCTCTACTCAAATATGCCCTCTTCTAAAAGGACCTCAGGCATGCCTGGGCAGCTCAGTTGGTTAAGTGTCTGACTCTTGCTTCTGGCTCAGGTCATGATCCTGCAGTTGTGAGTTCAATCTTCGCACCTGGCTCTGCGCTGACAGTGTAGAGCCTGCTTGGGATTCAGTCTCTCTCTCTTTGCCCATCCCCCTTTCCATCCCCTTCATCTATGTCTTTCAAAAATAAATAAACATTTTTTAAAAAGGACCTTGATCATCATATCAAAAAGGACCCTTTCCTCATCCCTTAGACCTCTTAGCCATAGCATCTTGTTTCGCTTTCTTCATCAGGTGAGTGTATATTTATTTTTTATCTGCTCCCCTGCTCTGTACCTGCCTCTTCTAGCAGATGGGCAGCGCACCTTTGTCAGCTTTATTTCCAGTGTCTGGCACTGACCTGGGGCCCAGTGAAAGCTCCGGGAATCGTTTAAATATGAACAAATGAACTTATGTTTATCCTTTTATTCTTAATATAAAATCCAGTCGTTCTCATGCCTAAGAGACTCCGTGCCTTTCTCTTGAATGTCAACTTAGATGGAGCCTTTTCTAAGGAAGCCTAGCACATATAAAGCCCATGGCGGCTCCACCCCTTTGGGGAGCTGGGTCAAGTCTACATCGACCATAAATATACCACCTCGGTTGGTGGGAAGACGGTGAGCTTGGGTGATGGAAGCTCTGTACTTGGATCCAAGCTTCGACTTTGACTAAGTCACTTCTCTGAGTTCTCGGTATCCTTTATCTACATTACAGGGGCAGCCAGACCCTATTTATAGGAACATAGTAACACATCAGATGCAAGGATATGTGGAAGTCACCAGCATAGGGCATGGTGCACAGTCGGCCTTTCCTAAGTATTTGCTGGGCTGACCTGTCATGAAGGGCTCTCTCGAATACCTTGAGTGGCACACGGTGCTTCAGAGGCTGTGGAAACCCTCCTCATTTCATGGAGTCTCCCGCTAACTCCATACACCTCTCCCTTCTCACTGCCCTGTTCTCCTATTCTCTGTAGTCCCTGCACCAAACTTGCACGGGTCCCAATACACCACGAGCTCTGTGTTGTCAGCTTCCTCAGAGGACAGCACAGGCAGGCGTTGATCCCGGAAAGACCCTTTCTAGTTTCCTGCTTGCACCCAGGTTGGTACCCACTCCTGTCTGCTCCTTAAATATCCTCCGGGCTGGATCTGCTACAGATGTTGCTGTTGCCATGGTAACTATTATGGCCGATATTTTCTCAGACTATGAAGGAAGATGAGCAGAGGTCCAAAGAGCAAATGTAATTACTCTTATCCTGGGCGTTAAGTGCTCCCCATAAATGCTGGGTGTTGCATACCTGGACACCCGGGTCCTTTAAACCCGCTTCTTCTGGTAAGCTCTGACACCATACGGTCCTGCTGGCTGGTGGAGAGGACTTGCACTCGGTGATTCACTAGGGTACTGTGAACGTTCCCTACACACTGCATATGATGTACTGTGACGCTGTGGTCAAAAATTACTGTGCATCGATTAGGGAGTTTTCCTTTAAAGTTTGAAATTGTTTTATTAAAGTCTTAAAGTGTGTCTGTAGTTTATTATTATATTTTTAAGTTTGTCATGGCAATTTTAAACTGTGCCCAGAAATTCTTAACCTCTCACTGAATCAGGGATCAAGTGAGCTTAGTAACTTACTGGAAACGGACAAGACACAGGGGAAGGGACGCCATTGCTAGGTAACTTCCAAGGCTGCATCACAAAAGGCACTAGTTTCTGGAGTCCTGATTGTCATGTAAATCTGACTGTCCTGAGGCCACCGAGCTGTAGTGAGGGGGTTATCTGGGGGGATCACAAGTAAGGTGCTTGAGTCTGACTGCCACAGCTGAGGCCTCAGCTGACAGCCAGCATTAGCCGATAGACATGTGGCACCCCAAGATGTCTCCAACCTCCATCACTGAATCACCCAGCCATGCGTCACCCCCAGATGCTGTATCTTCTTGCTCAAGGCCCCAGATACCATGAAGCAGAGACAAGCTCTTTCCACTATGCTTTGCTTTGATTCCTTATCCACAGAACCTGTGAACCTAATACACCATCCTTCTAAGCAGCTAAGTTCAGGGATCATTTGTTCTGCAGAAACGGTACCTGGAATAGATGGGCCGGTTCTCATTGGTTGTCTTAGAGGCACCTGACATTCAACCTATGCAACATGGAAGGCGTGACTTTGTCTCGGTGCAACCTGATGGCTTGGCACAAACACTCGTGGGCTCTCCTGGGACGATATTTCCAATGTCATTTAAACCTGAGGTCCTTCGGCCTCAGGAATAACGATTATTTCAGGGAGTCCTAGAATGATGGCCGGGAAGATGAGGAGGCAGGAGGCACAGTACTGCGGCCACAGCATTGCGACCCATTTGATAAGGGTCTTGGGAACATTTTGCTCTGAGTGTGAGATTTCAAACCTTCATTAAGCCTTCGGAGCTTTTATTGGACACCAGAGTGAAGTACCTGTGGGTATAATTGTTGACTGAATTCCATCAATGCACGATTCATTGCCCCAGGGCTTTCAATTAAGACAAGAAATGCAGTTTCAATCTGGGGCAGAAAAGGCCGCCCTCCCTCATATCGATTCTGCGAGGTGGGGTCCGTTTTAGTCAAAATTGTCTATTCTACAAAATCGTTCTGTTCTACTCTCAAAAAGAATTCCGCTTTATTGGTATGATCCCTGGTGGCTGCATTCACTATATATTTAGCATCTGATTCCTGGAGTACTGGCTCTTAGGCCTTCTAGTCATCATTCTGCAACTTTTGTTTCCATAGAAACTAATGTTTATGTTTATATCTATGCAGACTCTGTTTCTATCAGATTTTACTTCTCAGAGCAGCTGTTGTAAGTCATTTCACCAAGATGGACGTTCGCGATAGGGAACAAAGCCCCCATTCTACGGAAATGAGCGTTTTGTTCAGGATATTAGGGGCTCAAAAGTCAGAGTGGTTCCAAACGAAAATAAAAGGGGTTCAGGGAGGGGTCCTAAGCAGCATCATGGTCTAAAGAGCAAGTGATGTGGTGCTGAAGATGATGGAGCCAGTCCACAATGAAACCATCGTTCTGCAAATGAACAGGGGTTCTATTGATCCCCTTCCCTGGGGAAATCTAAACGCAATGTACATATTCAAGTGCCAATCTGTTCTTCGCAGCCAAAGGATGTAGCAGCTAAGTGGAATGAAAATCTATGCTCGGGAAGGGCCATTCTGGGCACCTCATTTATGCAGATGTGCCACAGTGGGATGGCTAGTTAACTTTCCGCAATGTCCTCACTAAGGCTCTGTCTACTATTTCCTGAACCACGTCCAGAAACAATATATTCGCAGCCTCCTTTACAAAGCTGAGGCTGCAATCACGTGTGACAGGCAGCCAATGTACCTTTTTTTTTTTTTTACTTACTCTTGCAATCTTGCAACCATTTGTTAGGTCATGACGGACAGTATACACACAGACACACAGTTCTACTTTTTTCCTTATTTTGTTCATCTATGCGACAAACGCTGAGTTTCCACCATGTTTCAGATGCCGCGTTTCATCTCTGAGTGTCAACAATGAGAGCTAATTTTTACTGAGTACTTATGATGTCTCAGCGACGTGTACAATGGTTTATGTGAGTTTTCCCCATTTAGTCCTCAAGAAAACCATATAGGTCAATATGGTCACGGTCCCCATTTTTACAGTTGAAGAGATGAAGGCAAGAAATTTGCCCCAGTCACACAACGGGGCTGTGGCAGAGCTGGGGCTTGGGGCTCCAGGCTCTGCTGTCTGAACTGCCACCCTGCCCTGTTCTCATCGGCCTGCTCTGGGAGAGACAAACGCATCGAAAATAATTATGGTACATGATTTACAGTAATGGCATTACTGCCACAGAAACACAGAAAGGACATGATGAAGTCTGCCTGAGGGAGTGAAGCAAGGCTTAAGAGAGGAGGGTTATGTTACCTGGGTCTCCAAGAATCACCGAGAGACCCCCAAGCACGGAAGGAAGAAAAGCGCATCCCAAACAAAGGGAATCATGAGTGACATGAACGCACAGAACAGCAAGCTACAAGCCACACATCTTTGTGGTCTTCCCTCCATTGGTTCTCTAGTTAAGCTTTTATTTACTTTATCATTTTGGTAAAAATATATATAACATAAAATTTACCACTGTAACCATTCATAAGTATATAGCTCAGGGGCATTAAGTACATTCACACTGTTATCCAACCATGGTCACCATTTCTTGCCAGAACTTTTTCATCACGCCAAGCTGAAACTCTATAGCCATTAAACAGTAATTCCACCCCCCCCTCCCCCTTGGCCTGGTCACCACTGCTGCACATTCTGTCTCATGAATGTGACGTCTCTAGCTGGAATCATACAACGTTGTCCTTCTGTGTCTGGCTCACTTGACCTAGTGTAAGGTCTTCGACTCTAGTTAACTTTTGAGCGTGTAGTTTCATGTTGTTGTGGGTTTAGTCAAGAATTCCATACGACTGTGGGTGAAGTCACACGTCACAGAAGGAGGAAATACAGACATCTGTTTACGTGTCCACCCAGGACCCGGTCTTCTGGGCTTTGCCCCTCTCCCTTCTTTTACCCTTTTGCTTATAAGGGGAGGAGCCACATTCAGACCTACCCTCAGGGCCAGACTTGATCAGATCAGGACGGCCTCGCATCTAAGCTGGCCCACCAGCTTCTTCTCTGGGAATGTGGAAATGGGACCACATTCCCATCAGGATGGCTATTCTTGGAAATAGAGGGACTTCAAGTGAAGAGCTATTAGTAGCCATTTCCCATCGGGTGGACAGAGGAGCAGAGAAGCCCATCTTAGAAGAGTGAGCAGCACAAAAGGAAGGGGGGGGGCCATCCTGGGTTCTTTACAGTGTAATGCCCAAGATTTCAATATCACCTCCCAAAATCAGAGACCACCAGGGAGACCAAGTCATGCATGCAAAAGCAAAGGGCAGTTTTATTATGGCTTAGGCTGGCCGGGCCTAAGTTCGGTCTCACAGCCTTCACCAACACAGTGGATCCGTGCTGAGAGCCCCGAACAAGGGCCGAGTAGGGTTTTTATGGGGTTTAGGAAGGGGGAGTTACAAGAAATCATGACATCCAATCATTATTGTGTAACAGCACTGGCAGTAGCTCTAACCATACACATTGTTCAGAGCATTCGTTACTTTTGGCGGGACCCAATCGCAATATTTAGGATATCTTTGAAATTAACCAATTACAGAGCGAGTTCAGGGTCTTGCTTGGTGACTATCGGGTTAACTTTAACATTAGGTAACAGGGTCCTATCTAAAGTTCCCATCTGCAGGTCTCACCCTTAGGAATGTGACAAGAGGTAGCTGGCCTTTCCTGATTGGATACTGCAAAGTGGTCTCCTGCGCTAGGCAATGTGTCACTGCCTAATAGTTCCGGACAGACTAACCCTTAGACCTTCTAGTTTAGAGGGGGACCTCTGTCATGGAGTCTGTTAGGTTCAGCCTTACAACAGAGCTGCGGTTTTTTGCTGATACTTCTTTCCTGAAGCTAAAGCTTCGTGTTGAACTTGGGATCCAAGGACACCCTGTACTCTTCCAATCAGATCTTTCTACTCATTCTATCTCCAGTCGTATTTTGTCACTTGCAGCCAAAAGAGTTCCAAGGGTGCCTGGGTGGCTCAGTTGGTGAAGCGTCTGACTTCAGCTCAGGTCATGATCTCACAGTTTGTGAGTTAGAGCCCCACATCAGGCTCTGTGCTGACAACTAGCTCAGAGGCTGGAGCCTGCTTTGGATTCTGTGCCTCACTCTCTCACCCCCCCTCCCCCACTTGTGCTCTCTCAAAAATAATAAATGTAAAAAAATTTTTTTTAAGAGTTCTAGTTAATGCAAGAAGAATATAAAACCCCTGTTCTGCTGACCTCCATCTGAACCACACGTTTGGCCATTAGGGAGAAAGAAGAAACTCAGTCTACAGCTCTTTACCTGGGGGAAAATTCCTTTAAAAAAATTAAGGTTTGTTTATTTTAGAGAGAGAGAGAGCACGCTGGTGCACAAGCAGGGGATGGGCAGAGAGAGACAGAGGACCTGAAGCAGACTCCACAGTGACAGCACAGAGCCAGATGTGGGGCTCAAACCCATGAACCGTGAGATCATAACCTACATCAAAATCAGACACTTAACCGACTGAGCCACCCAGGCGCCCCTGGGGACAAAACTCTTGATGAATATTTGCAGAGAACCCTGAGATCTTTAGAAAGTTGCTCACAGATGAGTACAGAGTGATACAGTAACTCAAAGCTTGGACAGGAAGATGGCATCCCTCCAGACATCTATCACCCACCATTTGTTTCTTGTCCTACAAACACTTCTCAGCTGGCCTTCATCTCTCCTTGGACAACCTGTCCCATCACATCAGCTGCTTCTGCTCCGTGTTGAAACTTCTCCCAGATTCCCTTCCAGAATTCAGTTTTCCAACGAGGACTTACTTGTTGGAAATGCTTACGCAGTGCCTTCTTTCTCCACGAGCCAAACGCTTGGCATTAATCCTCATTATGCTGGTTTCACTTCTTTCCATAAATCCCCCGATCTTCTCTAACATTCTGTAGCATTTAACTTGAGGCCACTGGCTTTCTTCAAACTTCTCTCTCATCTAGTTTTACACTGATGGTGAATTTGGCCAAAACAAGCCCCTGAATCATACTCGACTTGATGCTGACTCTTACTTACTTATAATCCCCAGGTCTCTTTCCATGTTGTAGTAGAGAGACGCTGTCCTTTTGTTAGCTACAAACACAAACTGTGAAACTCTGTCCTTATTGTGACAAAATCCTAGGGCTTCCTGAGTAGTCAGGGATGGGATCAGGGAGAGAGGTAAGCAAGGCAGCTAAAGCACAGATTTAAGAAGGCACTTAATCTCAGGTGCCAGCCTGGCTCTTGCACAACCCTGAGAGTAAGCATCTCCTGAAATTTTGTGTCCTCGGTACCTCATGTGTCTCACCCTCATTCTGGCCCAGCTTACATCTCTCCACTAACCCCTAGGGTTGTTCAGATGGCCGTAGGGGTGAGAAGTTTTCTTGAGAAGGAAGCTATTCCAAGTCCTGAGGAATGCGAGGGGTCCCGGCTCTAAGAGGAGGTGAATGACATCAACTCACCCAATCTTGTGTGCATCTTAGCTTGTACACTCCTGTCCTTGGATTTCTCATCTGTAAAATGTGAGGAATAACTCTTCTCTGCTTGTATAGAAGTTCGGTGGGTTGGATGTGGGGGCTGGAACATGTCCAGCATGGTGTCGGACATTTGGTAAGTCAATCAGATAGATCCACTGTACTTAATATTGGATCTGTGTCATTTGATGAGGGATCCCAACTATTATTTATTGATCACTTAGGATAGCCAAATTCTAAGCACTTTACACACATCAGTTCACTTAACCCTAACGACACCCCCTCTAGATTGGAATTGCTATTGATGTGTTTCCCAGAGGAGGAGATGGAGGCAAGGACATATGGGTGGCAGGTGCAGGAGCCAGAAATCTGAACCAGCGGTATTCTGTCTACCTGCCCCAGAGCCCATGAGCCTGCTCTAGAAACTCATTTTTGGATCTGTAAGTCTTTTAGGTATTCTGAAGACAGAACCCAGAAGGCAGTGCAGGAGAAGAAAATGCTCATGGGCTTTGGAGCCAGGAAGATCTGGAGTGAAAACTCTGGTCCCTTAACTCATTAACTATGTCATTGGGCAGCCCTCTCTGAAAGGTGTCTATAAAATAGGGACCATAAAGTTACTGAGAGGAGGGAGTGAGATGATGCATATAAAAGCCCTATGCGGTGTCTGGCAAACAGTAAATGTTTTGTCGACACTGGCCATTTAGTTTTGCTATAGCTGTGACCCACCTGACAGGGAGCTTGTGATCATGGCACAGTGCCTGGAGCAGGCCAGGGACCCAACTGGCATTCAAAGTCTTCTCTTTACCTTTCAAGTGGTCCTCAACTTGAATGCAGGAAGCACCAAAAAGGCAAACATTTTAAACTGACCTTTTCCCAACAGGCGACATGCTGATAGGCACAAAGGGGTGGGGTTTACCAGACGCCTAACCCGAGGTGTCTAAAGAAAAAAAGCTAATTGTTTCTCTATCCCTACTCCCACCTTCATCCTACAAGTGGATGGCCTAGCAAACTGGAAATTCAGAATTAAGCTTTAAGTGAGTCTGAACAAAATGGTAAGTTCTCTGGGGACAGGGACCAGGTCCTGATCATGCCTCTATCCCTAGTGTCTAGCACGGAGCATGACAAAGAGGAAGCACTCAGTTAATATGTGGTGAATGGATAAATTAATGAAAGCATGAATAAATGAACATGCCAAGACTCCTCTATCTGAAGAGATATAATGTTACCAGAGTCACAAAGGGGAGGGAGAGATGAACACATGTTTCATCCGGTACAGGAACAGACTCACGAGGGTATTCCTACTGGTGATCACCATGGGATATTTTAAAATATAACAGATTTATTGTTATTTACTATCAAATTCACCCTTTTAAAAGCATACAATTCAGTGAATTTTAGTATGTTCAAAGAGTTGTGCAGCCATCACTACTATTTAATCTCAGGACTTTTTCATCACCTGAAAAGAAACGCCGTACCTGTTAGTAATCACTTTTCTGTCTCCCCTGTCCCAGCCCCTGGAAACCATGAATCTACTTTCTATGGCGAATGGTTTACCTATTCTGGACCTTTCATGTATATGGAATCCTACTCTATGAGGCTTCTGTGTCTGGCTTCTTTCACTTAACATAATATTTTCAAGGTTCATCCACATTACAGTGGGAGCCAGTGTTTCGTTCCTTATCGTGGCCAAATAGTATTCCATTGTTTCGGTTGCTTATAGCTGGGATTTTGGAAGAGATGGTTGTGTTGAATCTGCAGATTGGTTTGGGAAGTATTGTCATCTTTACACTGTGGTGTCTTTCGATCCGTGATCACAGGAGAACATTTCCATTTATTCAGTCTCCAATCTCTTTCAACATATTTTGTAGTTCTTAGGGTCAAAGTCTTGCACATCTCTTGCTAAATTTATTCCTCAGTATTTTATTCTTTTTAAATCTATTGTAAAAGAAATTGTTCTCTTAATTTCATTTCTGGATTATTCATTGCTAGGTGTACAGAAGAAATACAATTTTCATATATCGATCTTATAACCTGCAATGGTTCAGAACTCATTTAGTAGTTTCAATAGGTGTGTGTATGAGTGTATTTTTAGGATTTTCTGTATATAAGATCATGACATTTATAAATAGATTTTTCTTTCCAATCCAGAAAACTTTTATGTTTTGTTTCTGCCTAATAGCCCTGGCTAGAACCTCCAGTATAATGTTCAATAGAAATGGTGAGAGATGACATCCTTTTGTCTTACTTCTTACTGCTTGTTGGAGAAAATACATTCAGCCTTTCACCATGAAGTTGGCTGTGAGTTTTTGGTAGATGATCAGGTTGTAGATTTTCCCTTCTATTTCTAATTCGTTAAGTATTTTGATCATGATAGGATGTTGGATTTTTCTCAAATGCGTTTCTTCCTTTCCTTTCCTTCCTTCCTCCCTCCCTCCCTCCCTCCCTCCTTTCTTTCTTTCTTTCTTTCTTTCTTTCTTTCTTTCCTTCTTTCTTGGCATCTATTGAGATGATTGTGTGGCTTTGACCATTCATTCTATTTAATAGAGTGGATTACATTGATTGATTTTTGTATGTTGAGCCAAACTTGCATTCTTGGGTTAAACTCCACTTGATCATAATGTGTAGTCTTTTGATATATTACTGGATTCAGTTTGCTAGTATTTTGTTGAGGATATCTATGTCCAAAATCACAAGGGATATTTGTCTATAGTTCAGTGTGATGTTTTTACCTGGTTTTGGTATCAGGGTAGGATAATACTAGCCTCACGAAATGAGTGAGGAAGTATTCCTTCTTCTGATTTTTGGAAGAGTTTGTGAACAAATGACTGATCAGTAATTCAATCTCTTTACTTGTTCTATAAGTCTGTTTGGGTATTTCTTCTTGAGTTAGTTTTCATAGCATGTGTCTTCTAGGAATGTATCCATTTTATTTATTTAGGTTCTATCATTTGGTGATGTAGAATTATTTATAGTATCCACTTAAAATTCATTTTAATTATAACCCATTTTATTTTTGTGAGATGGGTAGTATTGTCTGCTTTTTCTTTCCTAGTTTTAGTTACTTGAATCTTCTCTCTTTCTTCTTGGTCATCTATTTGAAGGTTTGTCAATTTTGCCGATCTTTTTAAAGATCTTTTTTTAATCTTTTCAAAACTTTTAGTTTTGTTGTTTTTCTTAGTTGACTTTCTATTCTAACTCATTTGTTTCTGCTCTAATCTTTATTATTTCTTTCTTTTGTTTGCTTTGTATTTTTCTTGCTCTTCTTCTAATTTCTTAAGGTGAGAGTTTATCGACTTGAGATTTTGCTTCTTTTAAAATATAGGCATTTATAGGGCCACACAGGTGGCTCAGTCGGTTAAGTGTCTGACTCTTGATTTTGGTTCAGGTCATGATCTCATGGTTCGTGGGATGGAGTCACATTTGGGGCTCTGTGCTGATGGCGTGGACCCTCCTGGGGATTCTGTCTGCTCTCTCTCTGCCCCTCCCCTACTCACATATATTTTCTCTCTCTCTCTCAAACAAAATAAATAATTAGCATTGGTGGCACAGTGGTGAGCATAGCTGCCTTCCAAAAAAAATCACTAATTAATCAATTAAAAATATAGACATTGATAGCTATACATTTCCCAGGGGGCATTTAAAAACTAAATACAAGATCATACCCCGTAAGTTCTGAGAAGTTGTCTAGGCTAAAAATGATAAATAAAACAAGTAAGGCTTAACTTGGTGTTTCTCCAAGTAACATGTGGTCAAAGAAGTGTGCAGCTGGCCATCTTATGCAAAGTGAAGTAGGTTCCTTTGCTGCAAGTTGGCTCTGGCCCTTTGATCTGCTCATGTGTGATGTGTGTGACGTGACTCCCCCAAGGCAGGCGAAGCCCTTGAATTTCCCAGATTTTATTTGCCCGAGGAGCGTCTTCGGGGCGGCTGTTCTGCAGGGAAGGGCAGCACTGTGACTTCTGGGGGCACATTTGCATTTGCAAGTCCTTTCCTTCATGGAAAATATTAGAAATTAAATTTTACAACCACCTTGGCATAAAGCAAGTACAATCCAGACTGGATTTATTATTACATATTCATCATTATTATATGCGCTTTTTCTTCTGAGTTTAAGAGAAGTTAAACATAAAGCATTTCCATGTGCCTTTAGCAGCACCAGACACCTTGTCTACTACGGAAGCCAGTCAGGTGCAGAGCACCCCCAGACCCCCAGCAGTGAGAGGCCCGCTCGGGTCAGATAGGGTTTCTGGAAGGGCGGGCAAGGACAAGGGCTGAAATACAACTGTCTGAGGCCCAAGCCCCTTGGCCCAAGCCAGGGTCATTGCCTGGACCATTGCTCTGAATCATTTTCAGCACTCAAAAAGAAAGAAAAATGTATTTGGTCAGAAGCTTCGAGAACATCTTCATATAAAATCAAATAACTTCTGTCTCTATCTACCCCTCTCTCTCTTTAAAGGCTGTGGTTTGCTTTGGGAGGAAGGAGAAGGAAGGAAGCAAGAACCGTGTTCTAACCCAGTTAGACTACAGAATGATCGATAGTGAGACAATGGCTCATTGTTATTCAGAAATACCACCTGGTGCACAATCCCTGAGCCTGTAGTCAGCGCCTCACACAAAGAAAGGCAGGACAGCAATTGTCATGGGATCAATATCTTCCAGCTCAGGGGCAATCGATCTCATGCCAGAGCCCGAAGGCAAACTTCTCCCTACCTTAGACATGGCGGGTGTAGGAGGAAGGTGAGGACCCACATCAAAAGCGAAGTGTGCAAGAGAGGCACACTTGATAGTGGTGGGAATTCCAGAAAGGGCCTTGGAGGTCTCTGCATCTAATTTTCTTTTATATTTAGAAAAAGATGGGAGGGGCAGAAGCTGTTACTATCCCCAGGCCTGAAGGGGTAGAGGGAAGGAGAGGTTCTAGAAGATGGTGAGCTGGGGCTGAGAGGGAGGGAGGGACGGCCCCACTGGAGCCGAGGTTTCATATGGAGGCTTATAGCTTTGCCCACCCATGGCTCAGAGGGAGGGAAGGAGGAGAACACCTGGCCCCTCTTTCTTCCTACCCTCCACCCTCCTTGTCCATCTGTACCTCCCCATCTGGAGGGCGGAGGGCAGTGACCAATGTGGCATGTTTCATTTTATAGAGTATGTTCAACAGATAATGAGCCAAACCCGACTCCAAAGCCAGAGCAAGGAGCCTGCGGGCTGCTGGACGGCAGAACCCGGAGCAGCGGGGAGAAGCCGGAGGATGGTCTGCAGAGCCAAGTGCACGCAATCCGCCGCGCACAACAGACTCGGGGATGCAGAGCCAGTCCTCTGGGCCAGGACCTTGTGATCAGGTTGGGGGAAATGAAAGTACACTTTGTCAGTGAGCCACGTCGGCTCAAGATGCCGCGGGCATGCGGAAGGAGAGCACTGAAGAAGGGGTCAGTGAGCGGAGTCAGAGAGGTTCCGAGGGAGGAAACTCGAACCGAGTCCTGGACATGGAGAATGATTCGGTGACGCGGAACTTGCTCGTCAAAGTGAAGATGAACAAATTGGAAGAAACAGGTGCCAGGTTGCAAAGTTTGGGCTTTAACCAGAAGGTACGAGAAAGCCATTAAAATGAGTCTGGGGCACACAGGTGAGAGATTGACAGGACTTCTTTCTAACGGTGGGTTTTGGTCACTCTCTGCCTTTTCTTCCACACAGGGGCCCTATGTTCCTCACCCACTGGGGACAGCCACCCAACAGCGCCTAAGAGATGATTCAACAGTGTGTGCAACCATTGGGAGGCTCTAGGGGAACCTGTACCCAAACCCTCTGAGTGTTCCAGATCTCCAGTTCCCCTTGGCCATCCAGTTAAGCAAATAATACATCTTCACGGGCGGAATGGGATAAGGGGGCCTTGACAAGCACCAGTGAATTCCCTACCTGCTTTACTCCATTCGAGATTCTCTACTCATTCATGTGGCCAACTCTAAACTCAAAACAATTCTATTGTTCTGGTCACTGTATGCACTCTGAAGTCGAAAACCTCCTGAAAGTAACAGAAATTCAAGTTCTAAGGTAGTGAAATAACTGATTTACTGTTGCAAAATGTTTTTCCCTTTGAAAATGACTTATTGCAGTTTGCGACTGTTCAAATCTCTTTATGTTTTCATAGATAATTTTTCATAAGATTTTTTTTTCCTTTTGTAACGGAATCAGGTAAAACATTAAGGAAAGAACAAATGGTAAAGGCAATAAAAACACCCGTTCCCTTGTATCTCTCATCATTGGGATTCAACTTCCCTTTCTCCTCTGTCTCTGCTTATTAGTCAGAATCCCAGGGCGAAACAGGGTGGAGTTGGCGTTTTATTGCTATCAGACTTGGCGAGAGAATGAGGCTTATGGGGTTTTCTGTACCTCCTTTGTGCCTGCTCTGTAATTGTCTGGCGCTCTTTTGGTGGCTATTCAATACCAGTAGATTGAATCTTGGCAGAGTTGGAAAATAAAACACAATGTTGCATTCAAGTGTATATAATACTTGAGTCGAAGCAGAAAGAATGATAAAGATGCATTTCTCAGTTGTCAAGTTCCAAGATCAATGCGAGGAAACGGAGTCAGCAGCTGTATGGATCCACACCAAGGCGTTTCCGCGGCTCCCACCTAGTTTCTGGATTTGAATTCCAGCCCCTTTTCTAAAAGCCTTTAAAATGCTGATTCTACATATTCTGGGAATAGCACACGAATGTCATGCTTTGCACTCAGGCACACGCTCATTTTCACATATGTCTCGTTGCTGAAGAGATGTTTCAGCATGATTTAGAGTCATTGCCAAGCTGTTTTAGAGCTGAAAATTTCAGGGGAATAGGAAATTAGGTGTCTATTTTCTTTGTCACTGTTCCTCATCTATCATTTTTAACAAATGTATACGAAAGTGATCATGGACCTTTTTAAGAGCAGTAATAGAGTCTTTCAAGAAGTTATTCCTGTCTCCAAAGGAAACGCCTTACTTTTCCCAGGTCTTTATGAAAATAAACATATCAAGGATTATATAAAATTGCTTGCCTCCTAATACCTTATTTACGTGAACATCAGCCTGAAGAAAATGTTCACATGTAGCAGCACCCCCCAAGCATACAGGATTTACTTCCTTCCCCCATAGAATTTTCACATTCCTTAGTGCACTTTCTGTATGGTGTCAAACATTCCTTGTTTCCATTTTCATTGTTGATAAGCAAAGAGGAAAGATTCAGAGCCTTTTTCCTCATTAGGTTCACAGTGGGATTTCTTTCTTTCTTTCTTTTTTTTTATGGAAACTACAGCAGAGTTTGATTGTGTGTATGAACTAGCAAGAAGCAGCTCCTTTAAAGCCTAATTTATTAAACACACACACACACACACACACACACACACACACACACGGCAACAAGGATCTTTCTTTTTCATTCTTCTGACTTGGTGAAAAGCGAGTCTGTGAAAATAAAGAGCGAGTCTTGGGAAAATCCTGTCTAATAAACTCAAAATGCAGGATCAGGTAAAACATGCTTCTAGAAAAAGTCCTGGACTGTTCAGAAAAGGAAAAAAGGAAAAAAAAGAAGATACAATATTTCACTCCTAAGAACTCACAATTCAAAGGAAAGAGATGTTGCTTCCATTGACTCCCTGAAGACAAATGATGGAGAAAGAAAAAACCCCTTCCTTCAAATGTTATAATTCCCAGATGCATTTTGCAAGCACTTAAATCAGTCTGTAAGACCTGAAGGCAATTTTACTTTCTAGAAACCCTCTTCAACCCTAATTTCCTAACCAAGTCAATGGTGGATCTCTGAGCGACTTGTTCCTGGGCATCTCATTTCCTCCTGATTTCCCGAGGCTACTTCTAATAAAGAAACAGAGATAGAGAGACCCAGAGACTCACAAGGCAGTGAATATAATCACTTTCTGTCAAGGTAAAATTCTGACTCATGCTAATTCACTGTGACCGATCACTGGGAATTCAAGAAATAAGTTGGATCTCCACTGTTCATTTAAATTATTCCAATGTGCCCCATCTACCAGAAGAGAAACTGAATGGGAGTTTCTTCTCTTTGCCTGGGGGCGTGGACTGAGCCATCTGACTGAAGCGGGGAGTTCATATGCTCTGAGGTGAGGAGGTGGATGGAAAGGAGAGCCCAGAGCCCCTGCCCTGATCTGTGGTTGTAGCCTTCATCCACTGCTTTCCAAGTCTAAGGAAGGTCTGACTGAGCCAAAGTGATTACTGTCACCAGACTTCTTTATGGTTTTCTTTTAATCATCAAGCCTGGATAAAATTGCCTATTGATTGACCTGAAATAAAAACTACTGTAACCTGGGAACTGCATTAAAAAATTAATTCAAGAGGCTCATTGTTAACCTGACTGCCTGGGGCTCATGATGCACGCCATTTGGGGGAGACTCATAATTCCTTCCCAGTTTAAAGATTTATCTGAGAGACTCCTGGTGGCTCAGTTGGTTAGGCGTCTGACTTCGGCTCAGGTCATGGTCTCAAGGGCCATGAGTTCCAGCCCCGAGTCGGGCTCTGTGCTGACAGCTCAGAGCCTGGAGCCCCCTTGGGGTTCTGTGTCTCCCTCTCTCTCTGCCCCTTCCCCACTCACACTTTGTCTCTCTCCCTCTCAAAAATAAATAAACATGTTTAAAAAAATCTCTATGTGAACTCCTTGAAACCTTGCTATGTCCCACTTCTCCACCAGCCTACATTTCGTTTCTTCTTTCTGCTTCAGAGAAATGAGTTTTTCTTTGCCTTTCCTTAGAATCAGATTCACTGGTGCTCTTTGAGCCCCAAATTCTAGTGGGTCCCCTGATGAGACAGTTCCTTGACTTGCCTTTTTCTATCACCCAGGATTGTCTCTACCAATGAGCAGAGGCCACCAGAAATGCAACATGCTTTCCGAAGTTTCCCTGAACACTGCACCAGATACAAGTCAGTAAGTACTGGAAAGGGTCACCACTGGAAAGGAATGATCCACTCTGGGTTTATTTATTCCAGAAGTCCTGGAGACTTTGGCTTTGCCTGGACAACACCGATAGGTTCAGGATGTCAGAGAACAAGGTGGGTAGAGGGTTTTATCCAGTGTCAGCAGAGACGCACAGTTAAAGTATCTGTCTCTGCACACTAGAGACTGGACCAGACTCTGTGGACATCGACCTGTAACATGCCTGCGCATCCCAAAGAAGATACAAATGACGCACGAATATACAATGAGAACGAAGAGGAATTTGATTCCATTTCTTACTACACAAGAAGCCTGGATCAATCATGTCTCATTGAGAGACACCAGAGTATGGGGGTAGTAACCCAAATTCAATGACATGAATACGTTAGAGAAAAGAAAAAAGAAGGTGGCATCTACCTCCCTTTCCATCTCTGTTGTGGACGATGTTATGTGCTCTAACTATGTGCTCTGTATCCTATACGTGTCCTGTCCATGGTACTTGTCATATATATTTTTAAGTTTATTTCTTTATTTATTGAGAGAGAGCGAGAGAGCGAGCAAGTAGGGGAGGGGCAAAGAGAGAGAGGAAAGAAAGAATCCCAGGCAGGCTTAGCACTGTCAGTGCAGAGTCTGATGTGGGGCTCAATCCCATGAACTACGAGATCATGACCTGAACTGAAGTGAAGAGTGAGACACTTAATGACTGAGCCACCCAGGCACCCCGGTCCTTGTCATATTAATTAAAATTTCTTGTATAATTGTTTAGTTTTCCCATTGAATTCTACCATCTGTGGGGACAGAGACTTGCTGGCCATGGACTGCCTTCTGAAGTCTCATGGGGTGCTAGGTACTGGAGACACAGTCAATACATTTCATTGTTGCATGAACTAATGGAATATCCATAATGTCCAGAGGAAATGTATGCTTCTGAAAATGATTTCCTCTAGGAGCCAAAAGAAAAGTTTAGAAAACTTAAGAAGACAATGCAAGAAGACATGACCTGGGGAGAAAAGGAGAAGAAAGTCCTGGGAGAGAATGGTGCAGAGATTGAAGAGTGTCTGAGGCACAAATGTGACTGGGAGACAGGACTGGGGGGACGAGGAGGTCTTGAAAGGAAACAATGTTGCAGTAGAAACGCTTCATTCACTCTTGAGGGGGAAAAGGACAGATTTGACCCTGCAGAAAACCAAATCAATGACCTCAATATGAATTTGAGAAGCTCTCCCCGAATGTGGAACAAGATAAAAATCTATAAAGAAAAAAGGTACAAGAATATAACATAAGACATCGTCCTGGAACTGGAAAAGTTCTTGGAGCCTTAGGGAACAGATGAAAATGTTCTATCATGTTTCAGGCAAAATTAATGAAAAGTGTAGCACTTCCAGACACCTTGTGGCAAAACTTAAATTATAAGGATAAAGATGAAAATCATACAAGTCAGAGTCTGAAACAATAGGAGGCAAAATGCATTGTGGGAAAGGAGTGCTACTGTACCCCATTTTTCTTGTCCCATCCTACACTCCTCCCCAAGGATGTGGAGCAAGTTACTTGAGATGCGAGCTGGGAGATGAAGGAGGCCTGGGTAGCGTGGCCCTTTCTCCCTCCTCCGGTCTTTGGGACCGCCTACCTGCAGAGGTCACCCTCCCCACCCAGATCACGCCCCCGCACCATTACCGCGCATGTCACATCTTGCTCTCCTCATTCATTCTTTCAACAAACACTCACTGAGTGTCTGCGTTGTGCCGAGCTCTGTTCTCTGTGCTTATTTCTCTAGTTCCTGCCTTCAAGGGGCTCACCACAAGGTAGCAAGAGAGACAATGAACAAAGACACAGATAAATATATGCACCATAGGGTCAGGCGGTGGTAAGAGCGGTGAGGAAGAACAAAGCCAGGCAAAGAGAGAGACTGAATGGGAGGGAGGGGTCCTGCCTCACAGAGAGAGGGGTCAGGGAAGGCCATACTTAGGGAGTGACATTCAAATGGACCTGAAATTGCTATGGAGAGCTAAGCAGACATCTGGGGAAGAGGCTCCAGGAACAGCCAATGCAAAGGCCCCGAGGAAGAAGCATGGCTGGCCTGTTTGAGGAAGTTTGAAGCCAGGATGTTGGAGCTGAGAGACCAAGGCAGAGGGAAGGATTGCTGGGGTAGTGGGGTGGAGCAGAGGGCCGGTTTATGTAGGAACTGTGGACGGAACTCTAGATTTTCTTCTAGGTGTGATGAGATGCTGTTAGACATTATCTTGTGCTTTTACTTGTCATTGTCTGCTCCCTCTTTTAGAATATAAGCTTTGTGGGGCGCCTGGGTGGCTCAGTTGGTTAAGCCTCCAACTTCGGCTCAGGTCAGATCTCACATTTGTGGGTTCGAGCCCCGCATCAGGCTCTGTGCTGACAGCTAGCTCAGAGCCTGGAGCCTGCTTCCGGTTCTGTGTCTCCTTCTCTCTATGACCCTCCCCCTCCCATGCTCTGTCTCTCTCTCTGTATCAAAAATAAGTAAAAAACATTAAAAAAAAAGAATATAAGCTTTGTGATGGCAAACGGTTTTTACATCTTCTTCACTGTTGCTTTCTCGATATCTAGAGTGCCATCTGATAAAGAGAAAGTGCTGAGAAGTTATTTATTGACAGAATGAAGGAGTGAGTGAATGAAACAAAAACTGTAAGTAGGCAGAAACTCTGAAGTGGAGAAAAAGAGTAGAGGAGATGCAGCTAACTTCCTGACTTAATGGTGGTGCTCTAGTGTGGGGACCCCCCCCCAAATTCCATGGGGTCCCTAAGCTCAGAAGCACCAAAACTCCCATTTTCCCCGACGCCCAGCTGATGGACTCTTCTCAGGCTCTCCTGTGTGCACATCTGTTTGACAAACCTATGGACGCTGAGCAAACTTGCTGAGCCTCCCATCGAGTCCCACATCTGCCCACAGTGGTGCCTAATTCAGTCTGAGTTGTGATGTATCCTTTCCGGCAAGTTTTACCTACTTTCTCATCTTTACCCGGGGACCTAATCCAGCGTTCTGCCATTTAGGCATGTGACCAATGTCTAACTGAACCGAGATGCTGAAAATCAACTGTACAGAAAGATTTAAAGTGGAGAGATAGACAAAGAATAAACAAACACCAGCAAAAAGATGTTTTAGAAAAGCAGGGTGGCAATATCCATTTCAGACAAAGTAGAATTCAAGAGGGGAAAAGCATTAGTAAACAGAACAACGAGGGACATTTATACAGATAAAAGATATAATCACAGCATTTATAAATAGCCAAGCACTGATAATGTATTGGATAAGATTCAACACTGACTCTTAATTAAATGGGGGAGAAAACCTACTTGTGAGCTAGGAATATAAGTCCATTTAATAAGTATGGTAAATACTATCTAGCTCAAGCCAGAAACTACCACCATATTTAATGGTGAATGTAGAAGGTATTTTCATGAAAATCAGGGGAAAGCCAAGTATCCCTGGTGATATCAAGAGATTCGGTTGTTAATCTCTTAAGAGTTAATCATTGTTTGACAAAGTGGATGGATTAAGTATAAAATAGAGAAGAGCAATAGTTTCCTTGAATCCACAATAACCAATTAGAATATCTAAAGAGGGAAAACACATTTTCTTAATTGCATTAGCTAACCCAAGATATCCTAGGAAAAAAATACGACAAGACACGCATAATATCCCATTTTATTCCTTATGATGAAAACTAGGAAAACATCTTTTTGAGATAGACGAAATAAGGTATGAGAAATAAACACGTTTATCTAGAAGAAACATCTATAAATTTGTGTCAATTTTCTTCTATAAACTTAATGTTTTCTCAATCGTTTAAATGGCAGACGGCAGAGGAAGAGAATTGTAACTAACGCAGGAAAAGGATAAATTCTTTCCTTATATAAAGAGCTCTCAAAGATCAAAAAAAGGGCTTTCACCCATTAGCAGAACAAAAGGGCAGAAGACGTGAACAGACAGTTCCCAAGGAGTTCAACTTGACTGGTAATCAGAGAAATTAACACATCAAGTCACTGCCTTTTTGTGCCAATCAAACTGTCCAAGATAAAAAGACAGAAGGAAGGAGAGGCTGAGAATATTCATGTCTCCCTCCTCCATGGCCGCTGGTGGCTTAACGGGCCGCCCTCTTTCTCAGAAGCAATTTGACAATAGAAACCAAGGGTTTACAATGAGTTCATATCCTTTGACAAAGAAATCCCTTTCCATGAAATCTGTCCTAGAGAAAATAGGCATGAGGGCAAAGATTTATACATAAAGACATTTATTCCTGGGAGAGATTAATATTAAAATTGCATTTCAGATAATATTTGAATTATGAGAAAGTTCTTCTGAAATAATGTTTATTTAAAAAAGGGATTTCAAGTTAGTTAATTTGATCCCAATGTGTATAGGTATATATAATATATATAGGTATGTAGTATCTATACACATAGAATATACATACACATATTTTTTTAATTTTTTCTGTTTTTTATTTATTTTTGAGAGACAGAGACAGCACGAGCAGGGGAGGGTCAGAGAGAGAGGGAGACACAGAATCTGAAGCAGGCTCCAGGCTCTGGACTAGCTGTCAGCACAGAGCCTGACGCGGGGCTCGAACCCACGAAACGTGAGATCATGACCTGAGCCGAAGCCGGACGCTTAACCGACTGAGCCCCCCATGCCCCTATACATACACATATAGAGTGGACAAACAGAATAGATATGGATTATAATCCCCAAGCACCACTGGTGATTATCTCTAGGGGAAATTTGGGTAATTTTTTTATATTCTTCTATATATTTTTTACTTTTCCAAATTTTCTACAATGAACAGAAATTACCTCAATTATAAAAAATACCCTTATTAGTTTCAAAAACAAACAAAACAAAACATATCAGAACCAACTATTGTCCAAAAATGTGGCTCCCAAGGTGTGTGGGACACAAGCCAACTCTAGCGATGCCTCTATCCCCGATTTCTCCCTCTCCCGCGCTCCGCTCAATTCAGATCAATGCAATTAAGATAATTCCAATAAATGTTTACGACACCCTTACTGTGTATAAGGTACAAGGCTGAGGGCAGTAAAAACGACCCAGAAGACACGTACCTCGTCCCAGGTACAGAATTATCAAGTGAAGAAGATGGACCCCAGCTTGGAAGGCCATAAAACACGGCAGACTGAGCAAAGAGATAATGAGAAGCCAGAGGCAGATGGACAGGGCTCATGGGGCAGAAACATTTCACACCTCTTGCATCACAGGAAATGCAGTGGGATGGAGAATTCCTTATTTTCTAGAGTCCTTTTTAGGGACAGCATTTTGTGGGTTTGGGAGGAAGATGTGTACAAGGAAGCAACCAGCCAGCATTTGGGGAGCGCTTACCAGGGGCCCGGTGTTCTGCTGAATGCTTTAAGTACACTGCTTCCTCTAAGCCTCAGACCAAGCTGATGAGGCTGGTGGTGCTATTGTGAACCCGCATTTTAGAAGGGGACAGAGCAGTTGCATAATGTGCCTATGTCTGTATTGTTAGCACATGTGGAGCCAGGATTTGAGTCCAGGCAAGTTTACCTCCAAGCCTGTATTTTCTCTGCAGAGAAGACCATGCATATGTGGGCCGGAGCTGAATTGTTCAGGGTCCGAGAGGGCAGGAAAGGTCACCCTTCTATTTCTCAATATCCTGTTTTTCCTCTCTCCCACCTTAAGCAGCTTTGAGCCTCTTTTTTAAACAAGTGACTAACAAACAGCCATTTCAAGAATATTGTGGTGAAGATGTGCCAACATTATTAGCTTCCACATGACACTGAAGATTAGGCCTGGGCCTCTGGAGAGCCTGGAAGGGAGAGAAGTTTTCTCCCCAAAAACTCCCTAAAATCCCTGTTATCAGGTACTTTGATAAGCACTTCATGAGCAGGTAACATGCTAGAACAATGTGCTTGGTGCTGGGAATGTCCTTGCATCTCCTTAGGCAGAATCCTCTGGTCACACCTTTCCTTTGAGCCAACGGCCCACATGAGCTCTATATTGGAAGTGCCATGGGGATGTGTCATCCCCAGCGCATCCCAAACAGAATCCAGAGCTCTGTGCCAAGCCTCCTGTTCCTTCAGGGATCTGTTCCCGGGCAAAGTAGCACCAGCTACCAGATGCACCAGCTAGAACTGACTATTCCCTACAGCATCTGGTCTATCCTCCAATCTTACTCAGTCAAATGTCCAAAATATCTACTGCCTTCCACCTGCACTTCACCACCTCAGTCCCAGCCAGCACTCTGACTCTCCTGGGAAGTCACAATGGCTTTCTTTTTTAAAGCTTATTTATTTATTTTGAGTGAGAGAGAAAGAGTATGTGTGTGTGTGTAGGAAAGGGGCAAAGAGAGAGAGGGGAGAGAGAGAGAGAGAGAGAGAGAGAGAGAGAGAGAGAGAGAGAGAGAGAGAATCCCAAGCAGGCTCTGCACTGTCAGCACAGAGCCTGACGTGGGGCTCAATCTCATGAACTGTGAGATCGTGACCTGAGTTGAAGAGTCCAATGCTTAAATCAACTGGGTGCCGCAATCACAACAGCTTTCTGATGATATTCCTGCATTCATTTAGTTGCCACACACACAAACTTCATCACTCCCTCTTCTTAAATCCTCTAAATTTTTCCTCCACAGTTGGACGAAGACAAAACAAGTCTTTGGCTCCAGCCCCCACTTAGCTTATTCCATTGCCTCTCAGTGTTCTCCCCACCACCCGTGGAGTATCAAGATGGAGAAATACATGGACATCAGACTGTTAACACAGTTCACCTTGGGATGTGAGACTCGGGGGGCGGGGGAGATTTCCTCAGATAAAGATACAGATATAACTGTCACATAATATCATAGGTTTCAGGTGTACAACACGAGGGTGCAATATTTATCCAGACTGCAAATTTATCCATACACCAAGGCTAGTTCACATCATCGCCAGGCGTAGCTGTACATTTTCTTAAAGGTTATCGAAAGGAACAACATTATGGTTATAAAATATAGAAGTCCTGGGGATGTCATGTACAGAATGGCAGAACTATAATTAATAATACTATATTGTGTATTTGAAAGTTGCTAAGAGAGTAGATCTTAAAAGTCTTCATTACAAGAGAAAAATTTGTAACTATCTCTTATATATGAATTGTGCCACTGGTTGTTGTGGACACAGGTTAACTCTGTAATACTAGAAAAGGAAATTGATAAAATATGTTTCCGCATGGGCCATCGCCTAGAGAATGACCATCATTTAGTCACATGGAAAACTTCAGTGCAACGATATTTGCCTTCTCTTTCCCAATGGTATCCCAAAGAACCAGGTCAAACAAAAGAGGAAATAAGGTGGTGGCCTGGGAACTCACATGAATGTTAGATCAAGAGCTTTCAACCCCATGTAGAAGCAAGCAGTAAGACTGTTGGTTTAGCCCAGGCATCCTGCCTTACTGTAAGAAAATTCAGTGCTGAAGCTGTTAGCGCTGAGTTATGGGATCTCATTTGGAACATTTTTAGCTCCACCATAAAAAAAAAGCTTGGTCTCCTTGAATACACACCCAGCTGATGGATCCTTCCATTTCAACTTGGCCACAAGCAAAACCACACTGAAAGTGAATAATTGCTTCAGATAAAGTGACAGAACCCATAATTTATAGGAAGTTACCAATGAATTTAGGATAGAGGTCAAACTGATAGCCCGTCAAGTGTAATATTATGCCTGGTGCTTCCCAGTGGTCAGTGCTCGGAATTCAGCCAGGCAGTTCTGTGAACTTCGCCACAAAGTACAAAGGACAGAATTCTGCTCCCAAACCAGAAGGTATTAGAAGCACGGTGTCCACTCTTATTACCTAGTTAAAAATTGATTATCAAAATGTCTATGTGCCGAGTCTATCTGACTCAACCATCTTCCCTGCACATTATCTTTTATGGATCTTAAATGCACAAGCTATTAAAGCGGCCGGCTTCTCTTATAAAACAACACAGAGGAAAAGGAAGGGTGCTTTCCCCAGAGCTTCTCCATGACGAACAGGCGGTGGTGGCATAGTCAGCGGCAATCCCAAGTTGTCATCATGGAATTTTACGTCCCATCTTTAATTTATTTCCCTGGAATCTATAGGAGTCGCCAAGGTTTCAACCACAACCCATGGTGAGTGGGGACTGAAAGTTCCACACATGTATCATGTTCAAAATAATTTCATCTGTGACCTAACCCAGTAGGTCTTAACTGAGAACCGGTGGAAGTGGAGACAGAAGGGGCAGTTCTCAAACTTTCATCCTTTAATTGGAGTCAAACCTATCTGAGATGGGGAGAAATCTTAATTTCTTTAAAGTTATTTTTCACTTCTTTTCACATGGGCACGTAATTCTTGGAAGATTAAAGTCTTGGGGCAGGATGGCTGGAAAACTGTCCTCTGAAGGCATAGCTGGATCCATTCAAAGTAGGTGGGACGAGAACTTGTTGACAGAGATTTTAAGACGGTCAAGAGTGAAATGTGAGAATGGGTGTTTCTTTGAAGGGAAAAGTCATTTAATAGACTCAAAGTTGCTTGTTTTGTGGGTGATTTTGGCATTCCTTTCAGTAGATTTGGTTTCTCCTAATTTTCCTCTCTGCTTTCCTGCAATCAATGTTGGCAAATTATTTTGACTATGTCAGAGTCTAATGGGCAGATGTACAGTAGGTGTACAATTCTACCCTTTCCAGGACTAAAGCCATTTTCTGTGTAACTTTGCACTAGCTCCTCATTGTGTGTGTGTGTGTGTGTGTGTGTATGTGTGTGTGTGTTCTGTCCCCTCTCTTGACTTTGAGCTAAGTCATGACATTTGTTTTGGCCCAAGGAATGGTAACAAATGTGAGACCAGCAGAAACTTGATGCATTTGTGCATTCTCAATCATTCTTTTGCGTTTGCTGTGGAAGCATGCCTGGGCCAGCCTGGTGGCGGTTAAGATGCATGGAGCAAAACTGAGACAACCCAACAGAGGCCCCAGACATGTGAGAAAGCCCTGCTAAGATGGAAGACTGCCTGGCTTTCCCGCAGCTGACCACGGACGTGGGAATGAGTCCTGCTGAGTCCAGCCTCAGATGGGCAGAACCAGTCAGCCAGCCCACAGACCCGTGAACCGAAACACACGCTAACCGTATGCCACTGAGGCTTTGTGGCTGTTTGTTACACAGCATTATTTGAATGACTGTTAACTGATACAGGTTGCAAGTTACTTTCCCCTTATATTCAGTTCAAGGAAGAAATACAGCCACAGAGTATCTCCCACAGACAAGTTGTTCTTTTGTTCCTTCTTTGATTGGTTTACCTCACTCCTGTGGCTGTGAGCCCCTGACTTTGGGTTGTGGGCACCCTCGCTGATGTTTTTCCTTCTCTCTGAAGTGTAAGTGGAAATATCTTCCAGGGTGCATGAAAAAGGAGGGCCCCACTCTGTCTTCACATGAACATTGGTGGCTTTAATATTCTTATTTTGAGGGAAAATGGTCTGGAGTTTGGATGGGTTTTATTGTTGGAAGAGATATCATATTTGAGATCCTGAGGGATTCTAGCAGCTGAAGTGTAAACTTGGATGGAAACAAAACCAGAATAATAACAGCTAATGTTTATAGTGTCTTCAGCATGCCAGGAAGGAAGGCTTAGAGAAGCACTTTGCTTATGTTCATTCCTTTAAGCCTCTGGATAACTTTTTCAAACAAGAACTAGTATTTTCCTCATTTTACAGGTGAGAATGGCCCAAGGAGACTTGCCCAGCTAGTAAGTAAGATAAACCCAGGTACTGGGACACCAGGGCCCATGACCTTGACTACAACACTGTATTGGCTCTGGCCAGCTTGGAGCACATGGGGACCATATACTTAAGGCATACATAAACCCGTACTTCTGCCCTCTCCGTGGGACAGTGAGGTTCCACCGCGTGTTGGCTGAGAGAGATGTTTAGGAATATTTAGCCACAAGAAATAACAGCAACTCAACGCAGACCCCTCCAACCAGCCTTGCTCCAAGACTCCTCCCTAAGTCCTTCCCTTCTAACGATGTATTAGCCTACATTTATTGAATGCCTATCATGAAACAAGCCCTCAAGTTTCTCTTTAACACATGCAGTCTCTCAGCGGGTATTATTACTATGTCTGTTTTATAGATGAGCAAATAGAGTAGAGAAGAAAGGAAGTACCCGGTCAGCTGACAAGAGGCAGAGCAGTGACCCATCTTTTAAGACTCTAAACATCCACATTCCTGACCAAGACTTGTATTTACTATCGCCATAGTTTGTTTTTGTTCTGGGTATCTGCAAGAAATGTAGCCTTGTGTTTCTTTCCCTGAACCTACCCTGGGCCTTGGGGTAGAAATTTCATCATGGTCTCCTTTCCTATCTGGTCTTTGGCCATCCATCCAGGCAGGTCCCTGCTTCAACCTCCCTGAGTCATCAAGCATTGCATCATGCCCATGGGCTCTCAGGGCTGCATCCGTGCAGCTTTTGGGGAAGTGTTTCTCTGTCCGTAGCCACTCTGGGCTGGAGAAAGCCATGAAGGTGTCTTGGGCCTATCTCTCTGGACACTCCATGCAGATACATACTTTGCTCCTACACCACTGGGCCTGTGAGGCTCTTGATTAACCTGCAGAATTCAAGTGCTCTACCTGGGGATGGGAGGTCTGGAACATTCCCATGGAGGCAGGGTCCAGGGCTCTTTCGCAGGCAACCTCCAGAAGCTGCCCCCCTCCATCACACTTTTAAGCATATCTCTTACTTAACATCCTCCCTCATCATAGTTTCTAGTTGTCCTATGCCTATATTCTCCATTTTCCCAAATGGGTTGGATATTTTTTTGCCTACAATAATCAAGAACTATAATAGATGCTCAGCAAATTATTACTTTCAAAAACTGAAGTACCCTGTTGTTTGAGACACAAGGCAAAATTAACTTGCTAATCTTACACCTCACCATCTGAAAACTTGGGCTCAAAAATATATTCTTTTTAAAAAAATTTTTTTAGAGTTTTTATTTATTTTTGAGACAGAGGGAGACAGAGCATGAGTGGGCAGGGGCAGAGAGAGAGGGAGACACAGAATTGGAAGCAGGCTCCAAGCTCTGAGCTGTCAGCACAGAACCTCATGTGGGGCTCGAACTCACAAACCGTGAGATCATGACCTGAGCCGAGGTCGGATGCTTAACTGACTGAGCCACTCAGGTGCCCCAAAAATATGTTCTTTAGGGGTCAAACATGGCTGTTCCTGCTGACCTCTACTCACTGAATAGAGCTTGGAGATTGCTCTCTTACTTAATGAGACTAATTCTTTCTATTTCTTAGACTTTTCCAGAAAATTGGCACTCACACTGTGCTACTGTGTAAAAATCTTAAAACAGAACCACTGATAATAGTAGCTAACCTTACTGAAAGCTTTGTATGTACCTTAAAACCCCTTTCATCTATCAATGCATTTCACCATCACAAAATGTTACAAAGAAGGTACTTTTATCATCCCCACTTTGCAGATGTGGAAACTAAGTGCACAGGTAAATTGCCCCAAATGACATAGCACATAAGAGGCAGAGTAGGATTTGAACTTGGGTGGTTGGACACTACAGCCCTCCCTCCTAAACATTTGAGATTGACCTACTCATTACACACTGGGTTAAAGAGGAAAAGGAAAAGAAAGGTCATGTGTAGGGAATTTAAGACAGCAAATATATGACAGAAAGACACTGGGTGTACATTCATTTATCCTGTAATATTTCATCAATGTAAATACCTTCTGGAGCTCCCATCCCTCCCTTGTACATGTGTGCAGACCTCTATACACAGCATGGCTCACGCTGTTTTAGGATACCGTCCTGCCACTGGGTTCCTAGTACCCATCTCCCCTCCTACAGTGTACGTGGCTGGAGGGAAGAGATGGCTCCCCTTTGAGCCAGGGGCTCAGTTAATGTTTGCTCTGGGCTATGGCTACCTGCGTGCAGTACAGGGAATGCTCTCCTTTCCAGATTACAGGGGGATGGCTCAACTGGCTGCCCTTGCCCCGGGTTGGATACTTGTCTACAAGCACAGAGGAGGAGAGGGTGATGTCCTCTGTGACACAAGGAAGGCTGGCTGCAGTGACTGTCTCATCTTGGTTCACCTGTCTCTGTCCTTGAGTGTGGCTCCCCAGGACTGGTCACAAAGATGCCCAAAGACACGTCAGGTATTTTTTTTTTTTTATTTATCTCATCCTCTTTCGTTGTGTCTAACGTAGTGACTCAGCTCTTTGGCTGTCCAACAAATGTTTGCTGAGTTGAATTTACTATGGGAGCTGTCACCTTCTTGACGGACACCTGGAAAAATGGTTTGTGCGCCCTTAAACAATTGTCAACGGACGGTCCAGACTATTTGGATCAGGATCTAGTGAGCGAAGCAAGATGCTTGCATCATGTGGGCTCTGCTTTTGCTTGAAGACTCGGTTCTTTCAAGTTGCCAAGCCCACTTTCTGTTGAGTGAGTCTACACTGAGGCCTTGGTGCACATGTCCAACCAGCCAGCCATTCAGCAACGCTTCCCGGGTTCTCCCTGGGAATTTGGGAAGCCAAGAGGAAGGGGACCTTGTGTGTCAGTGTGTCCCCTGAGCTCGCTGTCTCTGTGGTAGGGGAGGGGAAGCCCCTGAACTGGCAATGATTGTTTTAAAAAATGTGGCCAGGGCAATGACAGAAATGGGGACAGGGTACTCACTCTGCCTGGAATTGTCAGAAAAGGCATCTTTAAGGGCCCATTAGCCTAGGAAAGGAATGCAAATGGCAAGGGAGCCCCAGGCAGAGGAGTCTTGGAGAGGAGAACCATGGACGGGGCAGAGAGCAAACTCTGAGTAGGGGGTCAGCACGAGATTGCAACAGAGGCAGAGTCAGTGCACAGGTGGTCTTATGAGCTCTATTGAGAAAGCAGGGCATCTTGCGCCAGGCTCAGGGAAGCTACCAGGGAGTCTAACCATTGGGCACCAGAGTTGTACATGCATTTTCCAGATCACGCCATAGCAGAAGCCTCTAATGCCCTTGGTCAGCTTCTGATTTCTGCTGAAACTGCTGCAGACAATTCCACAGAGGCTCAGACCCACCCCTGACCTGTGTCCTCTTCGCTTTCTGTCCCAGAGCCTTTTCCACCACCATAGGGGCCACATGGCCTGCCCACAAGCACAGCCTGGAAGCATGGAGCAGACAATGCCACCAGGGACAATCCTGAACTGATGGGGTAGAAGCTGGTGGGTAAATGTTCCAGCTTCCATCCTTCAGGTGGACAACTGTAGGAGGCATTCTAGATGCCCCCAGGAGGTCCCAGTGGTGTCCAGCCCCTGTTGCCCATAGCAGCAACCTTGATAATATACCTTTATATTGACTGGCGTTTTCTTCTTTCCTAATTCATTTCCCTGCTTATTCACTCTTTTTTTCTAGGATGCCCTTCTAGACACTTGTATCCAAACACTTGCCTCAGGCTCTGCTTTCATGAGAACCAAAAATTGGGACACATTCTGATGATGGTTGAGGCTGGAGGTGGTTGAATTGGCAGGGAGGCCAGCTGGGGGGCTGGGGTCCCAATCGTATGAGACATTATGCAGGCCTGAGCTGGAGCAGTAGCTGTAAGCATGAGGTAAGAATGGAGGCCAGTGACACCTGTGTGTAAAATGGGAAAGATGTAGTGTAGATTAGGTGAAGGGTGAGGAAGAATTTTATGGCTTGCGAAGGAACAGTAAGAAGAAAGCAAATCATTAAGAAAGAGAAGGGTTGTTTTAGTTCTGGACATGTTGGGTTTGAGGCATATATAGGAACAGGTTGTCCCATGTGAAAGACAAAAATAGTGACCTGTTTGATTTTCATTCATCCCATTGGCTCTTGAACACCTGAAATTGCCATCCATCTATCTATCCATCCATCCATCTATCCTTCCTTTCTTCCTTCCATCCTTCCTTCTTTCTTCTATCCTTCCTTCCATCCTTCCTTCCTTCCTTCCTTCCATCCATCCATGCATCCATCCATCCTTCCATCCTTCCATCCATCAATCCATCCTTCCATCCTTCCTTTCTTCTATCTATCCATCTGTCCATCTATCCTTCCTTTCTTCCTTCCATCCTTCCTTCCTTCTTCTATCTTTCCTTCCATCCTTCCTTTCTTCCTTCCTTCCATCCATTCATCTATCCATCCATTCTTCCATCCTTCCATCCATCCTTCCATCCTTCCTTTCTTCTATCTATCCATCCATCCATCTATCCTTCCTTTCTTCCTTCCTTCTTTCCTTCCTTCCATCCATCCATCCATCCTTCAATCTATCCATCCATCCATCCTTCCATCCATCAATCCATCCTTCCATCCTTCCTTTCTTCTATCTATCCATCCATCCATCTATCCTTCCTTTCTTCCTTCCAGTCTTCCTTTCTTCTTCTATCCTTCTTTCCTTTCTTCCTTCCTTCCGTCCATCCATCCATCCATCCATCCATCAATCCATCCTTCCATCCTTCCTTTCTTCTATCTATCCATCCATCCATCCATCCACCTACCCATGCATCCATCCTCTGTACATTGGGTGCTTTGTATGTACCAGGAAATGTTCCCAGTACTGGGGATTGCCTTGGCCCAGACTGTCATGAAAACAAAGCTTGAGGTGAAGATTAAAAAACTTGTGTTTCATTTGGGAGGTTGAGGCTCAGGGCTGTAAGAACAAGGGAAAGGAAGCGAGGTGAGTAAGAATGTGACGTGTTATTGTGCTGGCTTTCACTTAATGATGAGCCATGGAGAGACGAGGCTAGTTGCTCAGCAGATTCACCCACTCGGTATACGGACTTCTCTGGATGGCATTCAGGAAGAAACCATGCCTCAAAGCAGTTTCTGGGAGCAAGAAAGGGGAGGTGACCTATCTAGTGACTCCTCCTCCCCCCTCCATCTCCTGTTTTCCATTGGTCATGGTTTGCCCTGTGGAGGGTCAGCTCTGTGGGGTGTCCCACCCTTCAGCTGGACCACTCCTCTGATAGTTGCTCAGGAAGCCAGACCCCACACTCTCCGCTGTGTGCTCCTTTCACATCTGGAAGTGGCTAGAACTCTGGACATGGGACTGGTCAGTCTGACACAGAAGGCGGAACCAGGCGGGCTCAAGTGGGCTTCGTAGGGCATGGTGGAGGTTGTGTGAACTAAGGAAATTGGAGGAAAAGCATAAGATTTGTGTCCAGTGTAGGGGAGAGCAGAAACAAGTCAAGAGATGGAGAGAAAAAGATGACCTGGGTGGTGAGATATCTTAGTTATGCCTTTTCAGGTTGCTGACATTTTCACTGAGACGTGAGTGATGAAGAGGAGATGTCCTGCTGCTGGTCTTTAGAAAGAACATTCTAGGCAGAGGGATCAGGAGGTGTAAGGGCCTGAAGGTGCAAAGAAGTGTGGCATGGTTGAAGAGCAAGCAGAATGCCACCATAGCTACGGGAAGGTGAACAAAGGGGAGTAGAAGGAAGTAGGCAGGAGTCGGGTCATGGACAGTGTAGCAAAGAACTTGAAACCCGACTGCCAAGGTGATCTTCATTTATCCACACATTCCTATCAGCCTTCCATCCAAAAGGCGGGTGATGGGGTTTTAGGCAGGAGTCACGTTTGAAAGTTGGGTGGGGATGGTAGTGTGTAAGAGGGAAGTTATCATCTTGAAGAGCTTTTAAGCAAACTGAATACATAATGTCGAGATTGCACTGATAACAGTGTTACACTTTATAGGAAATTGTTATTACCAATAAATATAACTATATCAAGACAAGTAATTACTGATGCAAGTTTGGGAAGCTCTTGGCTACATAGTACTCATTCCCTGTTGTCTGCTTTCCGATAGTAATTCCAAGATGCTCCAGCGCACTGGGTGGGGAAAACCTATTTAATCTAATAAAGGTCCCCCTCGCATCTCTCCTGTTCTGTGACATGCCATTTACGGAATCATCCATTACTGCCCAAAGAACAAAGATGAGCTTCACTAAGCAATGGATGATAAAGTTCACTTGAAAATTGGGGAAGAAATTGCAACACTATTTGAGGCCAAGGGCACCATCATGCACAAAAATCAATAGCTGTCAGGCAACAAGGAGGGAGGGGAATGAATAAACACAGTAAATAACGCGGAGAAATGAGTCGGTGCCAAGCAGCCAATCAAGGAGAAGCCTTGGAGTGTGGCGGAGAGCTCCGGCGCTGGAATCACCCCAGTCTGAGTGTGAATCTCTGCTCTACTTAGGCTTTGTCCAGCATCCTGTGAAAGCCTCAGTTGGCTCATCTGTACAATGGGAACAGCAATACTGACTGCACCAGGGGTTGCTGGGAGCATTACAAGAGAGAGGAAGTGTGAAGCTCTTCATGCATGTGCATCTGTAATGCTCAAACAACAGCACCACAAAATCACCACCTCCCCCACTCCTTCAATAAAAGTTGATCCAGGGGCACCTGGGTGGCTCAGTCAGTTGAACATCCGACTTTGGCTCAGGTCATGATCTCACAGTGTATGGGTTCAAGCCCCATGTCGGGCTCTGTGCTGACAGCTCGGAGCGTGGAGCCTGCTTCAGATTCTGTGTCTCCCTCTCTCTCTGCCCCTCTCCTGCTTGCTCTCTGTCTCTGTCTCTCAAAATAAAATAAAGACATAAAAATTTTTATTAAAAAAAAAAAAAGTTGATCCCGGTGACACCAAAGACAGGAAAAGCACAGTCAGGAACCTGCCAGAGCTTACTTTCTCAGACTGTCTGGGAAGAGAATAATAATAATAAAAAAATCCCACAAAATTATTGAGTGTAAAAAAAGATGCCTATTGGGTTTTCCTTTGCCTCACATCATTGACGGTGAAATGAGCTTCTTCCAAGTTATGTTCAAACTCAAAAAAGTTTAATTATTCACACATACTCACAAGAGCCCTCCCTATATTAAAAAACCATCAAAGGGAATCCAGGATTGTGAATAAAAAACTTGAAATACTGAATAGTTTATAACACTTCCCACACTGCATCGTCTCTCCCTTTCATTAAAACAAAAAAACCTTAAAATAGTTGATATAAATGTTTTTGTTTGGGCTGGGTTTTGGTGGAGCCTGTGCCTGAACAGTTTGAAACTAAGTGATAATGAGGGTGTTGAAAAAGACAACTTCAATGTTACAAATTGATACATAGGGTATTAGAGGTAAATAACAGTAACTACTGTGCTCAGGCACTGGGGTAATGAGTCAGTAGACATTATCCCTTCGTCCTCACATCATTCTGATGCTACACATATTACTGTTTCATTTTTCAGATAAAGAGATTGAGGCTTAAAGTTGAGCTACTTCTTTAAGGTTGCTCTGCTAATGAGGGTATCAGCCAAAGATTCAAAAGGAGACTGATCCGGGTCCAGAGCCTGGGATTTTAATCAATATATTCTATTTCCTTATCCATCTACCACCCATCCATCCATCCATCCACCCATCATCTACCACCCGTTCACCCATCTATCGACCAATGAACCCATTTATCTACCCTTCCTTTCACCCATGCCTTCTTTCATTCCTTCCACTAAATGATTAAGCAACTTCTGTTGGTGAGACCTCACAGTTGTATCTCAAATTGGTCCCATTTTCTCTCCATTGCCAACACTAAAACCTAGACCAACCCACCATCGTTTCTTGCCTGGGCAACTGCGGTGGCCTCTTAGCTGGTCTCCATGTTTTCATGCCTTTTTGTCTATAGTTCATTTTCACCATAGCTACCAAAGTGACCTCTTTGTGGCATCTTAATCTCCTGACTGAAGTCCTCCATTATATTACCACTGCATTACCAGCCTACTCTGGCTGTCCCTAGAACACCTCTCATTGGCTGACTTCTGGCGCATGCCATTCCAGAAACGCTGGCTGTCTGTTCTTCTAGCAAGCCTTAGGAACTTTCCAACAGCTGCCATTCCTGCAATGTTCTTCCCTTAAGGGACTCCTTCATTCTCATTGTATAGAACTCAGCTCCCATTACCTCCTCAGAGGTGCTTTTCCTAATAAGTTCTATGAAAAAAGAACCCACCCTGTTTGGCATCCCCAATTGGTCTCCAATATATTGCTGTGCTTATTTTGTTCCATCACATTTACTCCTATAATAAGTTAAATCATTTGGTTGTTGTCTAATCCTCCTTTCCTTAACTTCCCCAGATATACATACACACTAGAGGCCAGGAACATTGTGCAAACTAAAGCATAACTCAATTCATAAATGCTCATTGCTGACCTACTCCATTCTAGGCCCTGCTGTCAGTGCTGGGATGCAGTGAGGACAAGGCAGACATGGTCCCTGCTGTCAGAGAGGCTACGTCATAGTGAAGAGACACATACGATGAAACCAGCATGATTGCAGAGAGTGGAAACTATTGTAAATAAACACAGGGGTATAAATAGAAGGATGGAGACAGGGCACGAGGGTGTGGCTTCAGATCACCTGATCAGAGGGAATCTCTCTGAGGTGGTGGCGTTTGAGCTAAGACAGGGAAAGGGGAGAAGTCAGCGCCTCCAGGAAACAGAATGTTTCATGCAGAGGGAATAACATAAGCAAAGGCCCTGAGGCAGACTCAGACCAAGTATGTTAAAGGAACAGAAATGAGCCCAGTGTGGCCCGTGTGGCATAGAGTTGTGTGGTGGTGGCAGGAGGTGGGGTGGAACAGTATGAAATCGAGATGATTGGAGCTTCTGTAATGATGAAGGTTCTTAAGATAGGTTTTTGAAATTTGGTAAGTAAAACTATAAGATGCTCCATTAAATCTGAATGCTCAAAGAACAGATAACTTTTTAGTAGACATATGTCCCGACATTGCATGATGGATGTTTATACTAAAAGGTATATGTTGCTTATCAACAAGAGCTAACTATGGGGAGAGCCCAAAAGTCCGCTGACGATAAGTAGATGAAGACGATATGGGTATAAATACATAAAGGAGTATTACTCAGTCATCAAAAGAACAAAATCTCCACATAGATGGAGCTAGAATGTATTTGCTAAGTGAAGTAAGTCAATCAGAGAAAGATAAATACCATATGATTTCACTCATATATGGAGTTTAAGAAACAAAACAGATGAACAAATGGGAAGGGGGAGAAAGGGAAGAAAGAGAAACAAAGCACAAGAGACAACAAACTGAGGTTTGAGGCAGGCAGGTGGGCGGACGGATGGCTTAGACGGGTGAAGGTCATTAAGGAGGGCATTTGTGATGAGTACTGGGTGTTTGGCGTTGCATGTACGTGATGAATCACTGAAAGTCTACTTCTGAATCCAATATTGCACTGTATATTAACTAATTAAAATTTAAATTAAAAATATAAAGTATTTATTGCTAATATGAAATTCTAATTTAACTGGACATCCTGTATCTTATCTGGCAATCCTGTTTGAAGACAACATCCCAGATCTGATCAATGTGTGACAACGTCCTAGAATCCTGGGCCATGTCGCTGTCCCCTGATCATGGAAGAGAATTCAGAGAAGAAACTGGAATAGGCAATCAGTTGAATTATCACTCATTCCTATCTACTTAGGGAAAAAAAAGACACAAGAAAATAGAAAAGTGCATTTATCTCCAGAACATATTAAATAATGATTATTCCAGGCGATTTACTCTCATGATTATGTTAAAACTGAGAGGCCATAGGCTTCCCTTAAGGGAGGGACCATATCTAATTGACTTTATATCTCTTCACTAGCACCCAGCGCAGTACCTTGCACACATATAGCTCCTTAGTAAACAAGTGTTCATTCATTAAGAGGAAGACAAGCCAGTTTTGGATTTCCCTCACTCTATTCCTGTCTCCCGGAGAGACACAATTTCAGGGACTCAAATTGTGATTCCTCATGACTAGTTTTGGCCAATGAAATGTAAAGAGAAATGCCTGTGTTACTTGTGGGCCAAAGCATTGAACCCCAGCCCTCTTCTCTCTGCTCCAGCATGCTGGTATTATAGGAGGGTAAAACCTCATCGGCCTGGGCCCCAGAGTGACTCCAATGAGCTCCTCCATCCTGCACTGGACATGTAGCACCAGCAAGAATGGAACTTCATTGTTTAAGCACTGAGCTTTGAGAGTTGTTTGTTACTACAATGTGAGTGACTGATGGGATCCTAGAGCTTCTGAGCTGGTAACATGGCACCATTTCTAATGGGTCCTTTGACCTAAGTTCGGCAGTCTCAGAGCCAAGGAACAGAACTGTTGTAGCTTTTCTGAACACTTGTGCAGAAGCAGAATGTTCTGATTCTCCCCTTAGTTTGTTCTTATATTAGGAGTAACTCTAAGGTACAGCCCAAGGGATAGGAGGAGTGAAACTTTTCCTGGTACGGGGTTGAATATAAAAAGTCCAGGAACACCCTAAGGGCAGGGGCTGGCCATCCTTATTCCCAAAGGTCCCCCAGCACAGACCTCTGCTCAAAATCCTCTGATGGCTGTTTTCACTTCACTCAGAGCAAAAGCCCAAGTCTATATACCGTCTTATTGGGTCTTGTATGTGATGTGGCTTTAGACTTGTGGATGTTACTTTATCTGGCTTTTACTGCATAAGATATACATGCTAGGAGATGTAATTTTACCCCTTTCTACCTGAATTTGTTTTATTATCTTCTCGTATAAGTGTTTGAGAGACTTTAATATTATAATTATAGAAGCAAATCCCACATTAAGAATTATAGTCAGCTGTTTTAGTCAATCATTACTGTACAGCAAAATATCCCAAAATTTAGTAGCTTAAGACAAAGCAAAATATTATCTCATAGGTCCCATGGGTCAGGGATTTGGGAGTAGCCTAGCTGGGTGGCTCTGACCCTGAGTCTGCCATGAGTTTACAGTCATGATGTTGGCTGGGATTCCAGGAGGCTCAAGACTAGAGTGGATCTGCAGAACGCACTTCCAAGACGGTGCACTTACCTGGCTGTTGGCAGTCTCTCTATAGGGTTGAGTGTCCTGACAACATGGCAGCTGGCTTCCCACAGGACAAATAACCCACGAAAGAATGGAAGCCTCGATGCCTTTTATGGCCGAGTCTCAGAAGTCACACCCTATCTGTCAGGTAATGGTTTGTTCGTTATAGAAGTCATCCCTATTCCCTGTGGGAGGGGACTATACAGGACACAAACAGCAGGGGGCGGGGTCACTGGGAGCCATCTTGGTGACCGACTGTATTCATGTAGATGGTGGTGGCAGTGGGGTGATGGAGGAGCACAAGGGCATTTGCGAAAATAGCTCCCCAAATTCACCCATGCCATCCTTTGCCTGCAAACAAAGTAAACTCTGGTCAACATGCAAGGTGCTCACAAATGTAGAATTCCCAAGAAAACATTCTCTTAGGGCGCCTGGGTGGCCCAGTCAGTTAAGCATCTGACTTCAGCTCAGGTCATGATCTCACAGTTCATGGGTTCGAGCCCTGCATCGTGCTCGGTTCTGACAGCTCAGAGGCTGGAGCCTGCTTCAGATTCTGTGTCTCCCTCTCTCTCTGCACCCTCCCCTGCTTGTGCTCTGTCTCTCTCTCAAAAATAAACATTAAAGAAATATTAATAAAAAAACATTCTCTCTCAATATATAGAGCTGCAAATTTTGGGCTTCCATCTGTCTTCTGCCTAAACAAACCCACCTTCAGTCTAAAGTTCTCTCCCCAGAAAGTTGCTGTCTGTAGTTGGCAGAAATGGATGGTCAAATGGTGGATTTGACATGTCATCTCTCTGTGTATGCAAAATGGATATTTTTCCTTCTTTTTATCCTCTCCCTTGTGCTTTGGCCCATTTCCATGGCCACACCTTTTTCTGCATTTCCAACAATTTATTGTTGTCCCCAAGTTTACAGAGGGGACTATGGACATGCCTCTTTGTAGAAGGCTGCTTTGCATTCAATCTTTCTACTTGACATAATACTCTGCCTGTATCTATATTTCCTACTTTTCACAACAGGACCTTCAAAGTGGGCTATCCGTCTTAACTCAGCATTCATTCTTACACTATCCATTGCACCTCGCTGGACATTTCTCAGGCACATTGTTGATAAAATATGTAGGCACACAGCCTTAAAAAGAACCTGTTCCTGTAAAATGGTCAGTAACAATAGCTTTGCTGTTCAACATTATCACCGCCCAGACTCACTTATCCCCTCAAAATAGCGTTCGCTGTATCAACGCGACGCCATCCATTTTGCTCCTGATCATGACACTATTTCTTGGTGTTTTACAGAACTAGACATTATTCAAAGCCAAAAACCTATGTGGAATGCCAATAAGGAAGAGCTAACCCAGCAAGGACAGAGAAAATAGTCACTTAATCCTGACCATGAGTCTCAAATCCTCCAGGAAGATTTGTAGTGTAAGGTTCAGAGATTTTGTTGAGCAACCCAGCATTAATGCTAATCAGAATCAGACATCATGGCCTCTTTTCGACAAACCTCTGGTGTCCACCAGGACATGCTCAGTAGGAAACACATCCACCATCTACCTTCCTGCCTGGGAGACCAAAATTCATTATTGCCATCCTGAAACCTAGAATTTTTTTTTAACTTGTTAATGCTGCTGAGGATGGCAAAATAATACCTCTGGCAACCCTGCGAATTTGCTGTTGCCATCCTCACTGATAAATTGCCCAATTTTCTTAGCAAATTCAGCAACAATAACAGTTTTCTGCTAGCAAAGTAACCTTTCATTTCATAAAAAAAAAAGGGGGGGGGGATGAAATGGAAACAAGTGAAAAAGGTTTTATGCCTCCTGTAAAGCCAAGTTCCTACTTTTCAGTTTTCACTAGCTGTGGGTGGGGACTGGTTTTTCATTCCCGAGAAATAAAAGTGCTGCATTTTAGAGTCAAACTATTGGTGTCCTTGGACTGGCTGGCCAAATAATATTGGTAGAAAAGGTCTATTCCAACACTTTTAATCTGATAGGAGATGTAGTGGATGCTTTTTCTTCCTTCCTTCCTTCTTTTGACTGCCTGATATATATCTCCCCACACTCTGATAGCAGCACCTCACATGTTTATGGCCGAGATTCTTGGTAATTATGTTCCACATAACACATTGTAGGGATTACTGCCTTAATCCATCCTACAGGAGAGAAGCATTTTTCCAAGAAACGTCTGGATGAAGGAAACTATCTGATTTCAGCATTGCTTGCATACCTCTGCCCAAGAGGAGGCAGAGAATGAAAAGTGAAAGAAAAAGTGTGGCGATCCCATTTTTCATCATGACCCATACCCAATACCGAGATGAAGCCAAAGACTGAAAATTTGGTGTGATGTGAACTGGAACCCAGAGACAAATAAAAGCAAGAGTCATGAGCCACTGGCATGGGGAGACCATCTTGCAAACTGCTGCTGGTGTCCCCCCTCAAAGACGCCTAAGCAAGGAAAACATGAATGTACAAGATACAAAACCACCGACCACCAGACGTTGATGGTGAAATAACTTTCCAGTAAACTGAAAGCCAAGACGTTTCAATACTGGTGCTCAATCTTCAATACTCCTGGGTTAGCTTCAATCCTGACATTTAACCCCACATTTGTGAAGCCAAAATCCACCTGGGCATGCCCATGGCTTCTTCCCAGTGCTTATCTGAACACAGACATGTAGGAAGATACATAACAGTGACATGCTATGGAGTATGAGGAGGGCGGTGGAGTACTGCAAAGAGCCCTGGGCTCTGGGGTTGTGTTCATATGGGCGGAAACATGACTCTGCCACTTGCCAAATGGGCACATCGTCAAAATGACTGATCTCCTTGTGCCTCTGTTTCCTCATTTTCAAAAGGCTGAGAATTCCCTCTAGTTCACAGGGTTTAACATAGCTTGAGTAAGATTAGGTATGTAAAGAGAACTGGTACAGAGCCAGTATTTCATAATATGAGATTCCATTCTTCCTTTTCCCAATCTCTCAGAACTCCACTGGAGTATGTCCTATACATCAAGGGAGTTAAAGTATTTAAAAAATTAATTGAGAAAGTCTTTGGACAATAAAAACACGAACATAAAGACATAAGCTTCCACACTTCATAGTTTAGTTAGCTTTGCTGTTTTCTATAGTTAGAGAATGTCCCTCCGACCCAACATGACCCAATGCATGTACAGTGGGCACTTGTGTTGTTTAGTGGCCAGCCAACTATTCACTCTCATTTCTTCTGATTATAGCTCCCTGGCCTTCACTGTAGGAGCACCGTTCACTCGCTTGTAGACATACTGTTAAGGAGAAGCTAAGCCTCTGAATCCAGGGTAGGGCACATGACTCAGGCCTGGCCATTGGAACTGCCTCAGGTGTGAACATTTGACCCAAGCAGACTAATGAAATTCAAACCAGAAAGTTCATTGGTATAGCAGAGAAAGAGAAACTTCACTTCACATTGGAGTTGCTCTACCTGAAGCTTCTGGGGGATCACCAGGGCGGCGGAAATCACACAGAAGAATGCTTAACTGAATAAGACCTAGTCTTGACAACATCATTAGAATTCCCAGACCCAGCTGATGCTGATGAAAGTTCTACCTTTTTGCTTTTTGGATACATGAGCCAAATGCTTATTTTTGCACTCTTTGACTTTCAACCTATTTGTGTCTTTGAATCTAAAGTGTGTCCCTTGTAGACAACATATAGTTGGATCCTATTTTCATCCACTCTGCTAATCTCTCTACCTTTGTTTGGAATGTTTGAGTCATTTACATTTAATGTCATTTTCAAAGGTAGGATTTACGTCTTCCATTTTGCTATATGCTTTCTGTATGTCTCATTTCTTTTTTGTTCTTATGTATATCCATTAATGACTTATTTTGTATTAAATAGATATTTTCAATTTACTATCTTACTTTCTGTCTTCTTTCTTTTACTATATATTTTAAGTTATTTTTCTTAGTAATTGCCCTGGGACTGCAATTAGCATCTTAACTCAAAATAATTTAGTTTGGATTAATGCTAACTTAATTTTAACAGTATACAGAAAATTTGCTTCAAATAAGGCACAATCCCCTTCCTCACCCTCCATGCTAGTTTCATCATACAAATTACATTTTTACACATTATAAGGCACTGGCTTAGTTTTATAGTTATTGGTTTATATAGTTGCCTTTTAAATCAGATAGGGAAGAAAAGAATTATAAAAAACATACATTTATACTGTATTTACCTATGTAGTTTCTTATGCTGGTATGAATTAATATTTTCTTCTCTCTCTCTCTTTTCTTATAAAAGCTGTAAGTTCAACTACTTGTCTTCAAAAGTGTCCTTTGTCATATTGCACGCTGTGGGGGACTTCTAAAAGGGCCATGGGCACAGTGTAGGGTGAACTATCTCCTACATAAACCTATCTTCTGTTTCTGGGATTAGGGACATAATGTTATATAAATATATATAATATATATTATATAAATATAATGAATTATTATAAGACATATTTACTTAGCCTAATCCATATCTTCTAACTCAGAGCAACCAAATTTAAATAATAAACCTGTTGATTAAAGATGTTATAAATTCTTTTCTATTCTTCCTATTGAGTTTAATTCCCCTCCCCATGGATGAGGCTGGCCTTAGCGACTTGCTTGACTAATAGAATATGGCTAACGTGATGTTCGGAATATCTGAGAGCAGGTTTCAAGAGGCTGTGGCTTCTGCCTGCGTTTCCCAGAATGCTCACACTGGGACCCCTGAGCCAGCATATGAGTCCAGCCACCTCAACTCTATGCTGTGCTGGGGAAGTCACATGGACCAAGTCCCACGTGCTCCAGGTGACAGACCCAGGAAGTCCTAGACCTCCAACCATCCCTGTCAAGGCATCAGGCACATGATGGAGCCACCCTGGACTCTCCCTACCCGCTCATCCACCAGCTGAAGAGCAACATGTGACGTGCTGATGTCATATGAAAGAGCAGACGTGTCCATCTAAGCGTGTTGAACGCCTGACCCACAAGATCACAAGATATTGTTAAACAGCGGTTGTTTGAAGTCACTGTGCATTGGGACAGCTTGTTATGGGGCAACAGGCTACGTAACAAAGTGACAGGACCTTGTTCAGCTGGACCAGGCAGAAGGGGCTGCTAGAAATCGTCTAGAATCAGGATCTCAAACCCAAACACCAACCCACGCTATCCAGGCAGGTAACACAAATAAATGAATGATCTGGGGGGTTGGGGCAGGATTTATGCAACCCAGAGAGTAGATGTCATGTCTGGGGAGAAGAGCCAAATGTTGCCCCGAGGGAACACAAGCTTACTGTGGCCAGAGTTTTCAAGAGCTGTTGGATTTTTAAACATAAAAATCCTAATTTTTAACTGTTGGGAACTAATTAAAACATATCTAATGTTACCTTGCAAGCCAAGGCACACACACCTGCAGGCTGCACTCTCTCCCCAGCCACCAGCTTGTAATCTGACTCAACCCCCTCAGGTACAGATGAGAAAATGTTAGTTCAGACGAGGGATGTGTCATGCTCAAGTTCCACCGTGTGTCAGCATTCTAAAGATGCCTGGGGCCCGTGTCTTCCCTGAACGGCCCGGGGCTCTTGTGTGCCTGGCCAAGACAGTATTCTCAGACAGACGGCTCTCCTGGGGCTCTCGGGGTTAATGGAAATGGAAACAATACTACCGAGAGGCCTCTGCAAGCTCTCAGAATGGAACTTTCCAGAATTAGCAGCACCACGGCTCATAATGCCCGAGAATGCCCATATCACTGTGGGATGGGGCAGGAGAAAAATCTCTGGCCTTCCACGCATAGTTTCCCTCTGAGCAACGAGACTTTTATCTGTTTCATTTATCCGTGCTTGCCGGTGACATGAGCTTTGTACCACAAATTTGTATGGGAAATAAAAGTATGTTAACTGAAGCCCTGTTTCATCAGAACTTGCTGGGATGACATCCTCAACCATGGGCTTAGTTTGCTTCTCAAATAACTGAAGGTTCCATGTTAATTAAGGCAGGCTCACTGCTCTAACTAAAAATCCCCAATTTTAAGTACCTTAACATAATTTTTAAAAATTGCCCTCACTTATGCAATAGCTCAGTGTGGGTGGGTACATTTGACAGCTCTTTGCTGTCATCCAAACAGAGACTTGTGGGCCACGTTCTTTCCATCACATGTCCCTGACATCACCTTGGGCCTTAGAAGACTTTACTTCCGGTCTCATAGATGGGGAAGGTCCTGACATGAAGGCTTGCATTAGAGAGTCTTTTTTAAAAAAGACTGGACATCCACACCGATCAGTTGTGCTCACATTTCACTGGCCAAAACACAGTCACGTGGTTCCCCTCCACTGCAGGGGTGACTGGGAAATGTAGTCTAACTGTGTATCCAGGAGGAAAGGAAACTGGATCCTTGTCCACATGAGCCCTGTTGCCCAGGACTGGCTTCATATAAGGGACGCCCTGAGCTGGGCTGGGCCAGCCGCTAAAAGCACCCTGCCCTCACAGGGAGGAGCAGAATCCTTATTTTCAAGCCTCTTTAGCACATCAGATAGTGTAGAGCTGTCTGCTGGTCCTACCGCAGAAAGACCCCTAGAAAGGATGGTGCCGAGACTTCATGTTGCTGTTCAGACTGGAAGCAATAGTAACTAATCATGAAACACTATCTGGAAATCATCATACTGTATGTCAAAAGCTCAAATGGAATGTATGCTGCTGATTCTAAGGGCCGTATTGCTAATAATAACCACTACGAACGCTTACTGACTGCTTACCCTGGGCCAGGAACCGTACGGGAGCACTTTACAGAAACACGCTAGAGAGATTCAAATAAGGTGGAGCCGAGCTGGTCAAAGTGGCTTGGTGTAGCGTAAGGTCTCTAGGTGGGATTAAAAAACTTTAGGATCAAGGTTAGAACGGAGGTCCTAAGGCGGAGTTCTGGTCTGACAGAGTGAGATTTATATCAGTGGGGTGGATAAAAATGCTGGCCTCTATTAGCTTCGAAATATAGGAGTCGAACAGCACTTGGCAAATGTTCAGGATGCTGAATATCTGCCTCATGCACAGGGACGCTTCCTGGACCCAGGGTGGTCCGGAGTTAATCTAGCCCTCCACCCCACCCCACCCCACCCCACCCCTACCCCATGCAAGCATTCTCCATTCTCATCTTCTTGCCCTCGTGGCCAGGAGTTTGGGGAAAAACAAAGGGAAACCAATGCAATTTAATTCTCCCCTTCAAAAAGGTAAGAATAGCACTGCAGCTTAGCATTTGGTGGTATTATGGAAGAGCACAGATATTCAGAGCCGGAAGCCTCCTCCGCTTTCCTTGGGGTCGAGAACGGCTGGCTGATGGTCAAAGAGCCAAGCAGGTTCCTCCCAGGAATGTTTTCAGTTTCTGATTTCTTGACTTGCTTTCTTATGACTCCTTTCTGGCTACATGCACAGCTCACATATTTCTGGATAGAAATGGATGGGCGAGGTCATAGAGTAGGTGGGCTTCATTCCCGCTCCCACCCCCACTCAGCATCTCTCTCTGCTTGCGGTAGCTTCGGTCCTGTCCCGGACGTCAACTAAACTGATTTCAATTAAATTGTAATTATCTGAATGTCTTATTCCTTCAGGAGTATTTGAACCCTGCACAAAACGGGGGGGGGGGTCAGCTGGGAGAGGGTAATTTCTCAGTTGCTAGATTCCAGGTACCATGAAGAAATTCAGTTTCCACGGGGCCGAGAAGCAGGGACAGCTTTACAAGACACAAAAATCTGCCCTTGGAAGGAGTTTTACAGCCATGATGGCTACGGATGAAAAGTTAGGCCAGACAGTCTGGTTATGGGGGGAAGGCGAGATGTGCAGCCCGGATAGACTGGGTTGGAGCCCTAGTTCTGCCACTGACTTGTTGCACGGCCTGGGACAGTTTATTTTCCTTTTTTCAACACTCAGCTTCCTAACAGAGAAATGGCTATAAACTGCCTTAATGAGATCAAAATAAAGCTCAGACTTGCCAAAATGCTTTAAACTATAAAATGCCATTATTGAAGCGAAGTATCTCTGTTTTCCTAAGGAGGCTCTGTATCAGATTTCTGATTGGAGGGTCCTGATGAGGAAGGGATTCGGCATCCTCAGCCACCTGGGGGACCTCTGCTTGGGGTGTGGGGGGTGGAGGCGCATGTTGGACAGGGACATAAAGGAAGTTACAGAGAAGGATGTCAGAGAAGAGGGGAGGGGCATTCCAGGGCTGTCGTAAATGCCAATGGGCCATCTGGCTCATGGATGCAGGCTCACAGGACATGGCCGGGGGAGCCCTGTTCAGGGTATAAGCTGGTTCCAGTGCTGGTCACTGCCCTTGGAAGGGCAAGCTGAGCCAGCAAAAGAGAAGCATCTCTCCGCAGGGAGGAAACAGGTTCAAGGCCAGATCCCCGGTGCTGCTCGACATTCTGGCTGTTGCCAGGCTGTGTGTGGTGGCCTGCCAGCTGGGCTGTTTGAATAAATGAGGCCCCGAGTGATGCAGACCATCTGGGGCAGCTTCCTGCTGGTAGGTTGGGCCTTGGCATTGATTCCAGTGTGGATGTTAGTTTGGAAACGTGGGGGAGGGAGGGAGGGGAGTGCGCCTGAGTGGCTCAGTCGGTTAAGCGTCTGACTTCAGCTCAGGTCATGATCTTACAATTCATGGGTTCGAGCCCTGGGTCGGGTTCTATGCTAAGAGCTCAGAGCCTGGAGCCTGCTTCGGATTCTGTGTCTCCCTTTCTCTCTGCTCCTCCCCCACTCATGCTCTGTCTCTCTCTCTCTCAAAAATAAATAAACATTAACAAATTTTAAAAAAAGGAAAAAGTAGAGGGGGACGCTGTGTCCTTGGGTGCTTGGCCAGATGCTGTCTCGGGGTAACCAGTGTGCTTGCCGCTGTCGGAATAGCTGCACTGCATGATGGTTCACAAGGAGTTGGCTCATAGCTCCAGGGTCAGGTGATCAAGCTCCTTCCTGGCTCAGGAATTTAGGAGCTTGACTGCGCGCCCCACCGAGTAATTGAAACTCATGGTAAGAGAAATCTGATTTGTGATTACTCTCTAAATGTCACCTGCCTAATGCTTATCCATTTGTTGAGTAATTAATTACTTATGTTGCTCTGGTTTCCATGGGATCATATGAGTGTAAGGAAGGAAGGAAGAAAGAAACCAAGCTACAGAAATCAGAACATGGATGACAACAGCTCAAACCTTACCTCTCTATCTATCCTTCCTCTTCTTATGTTTATCCAAATCCAGCACAATTATTCCCTATGCTGATACCATTTAGATAGATGTTTATGTTGCAAACAAAGGTCTTTGTTTTCCCGTGGGGGCCAGACATTTGGGCTCTTCCGTTGCTTTGAAGATACTGGGCCAGTGTCTCTGGCTGTGGCTGATATATGGCTTGTAAGTTGCCCCGCATCCTTCTCGTGCCCATGGAAGACTTTAATTGATCGCGTCATGCCTTTCTGCTGAGCCACAACCCAGCCTCAGAGTCTTTCATGACTCAGCAGTCCAGGCAGCCAATACCAATTGATTGGGATTGATATAAGAGATAAAAACGGTGTGCCATCTTTGATTTAATCTGTCTCTCCCTTTAGTTAATCTGATTAGGGAGAGGATGCAGAGGCTTGTCACCTTTTCCCCCTTGACCATGATGTTTGCTTCACATTAATAGAGAGCTTTGGCCCAATGAAGAGCACAGGATGCAAAAAAAAAAAAAGAAAAAAGAAAATTGGAAGTTGTGCACACACACAAGCCCACACTTTCTCTCTCTCTGTCTCTCCTTCTCCCTTAATTCTTAACTCCCAGGGCAGCAGGAGGTAAGAGAACATGGCAAGGTGTGGGAAAGAGCCTACCAATGGGGAAAGGGGCCTAGAATTCTCAGTAGTGTCATTTCTCTCTGGATGTAAGCTAAGAAAATGGGCCAAAGCTTAGAGGAGTCCAGTGGCGGAAGGTGCCAGCAGGAAGCAAGTAACAGGGCCACCCAGTATGAAAAACAAAAAGGAAACAAGGGTTGCCATAGTTTCCCCTTCTCGGAGTTTGGATTTTTCCAGAGTTGGCTAACTTTTGACTCTTTGAAAAGAGCGAGTCCAATTTTAAGTTAGATGCGTTTCTAGGATTGCTTCCTCATTCATTCTCTCAACGCTATTTATTGAAAACCCAACTAGGGTACTGTACCAATTACTTGGGATACCTCTGTGACGAGAGACCCAGTCCTACCTTCAGGGAAACTTCCAGCAATCAGGACCCTGAAATAAATGGGTAATTGTCATGAAACTTGATGAGGTCTGTTAACACCAGACATGCAGCAAACTGCAGGAATCATGTACACACAAGTTGGCGTTGGGCACCACCGCTTCAGACCCACCATGCGCCTCGAAATCGTGGTAACAGTCATTTTTAACTGCCTTCAGGAGCAAAGATCAAAACGCAATCAGGGAATGTGGTCTGCTGAACTCTCCGACTTGCAATCTCTTGTTCATTCGGCGGTTAATTCATTTAATTCATTAAACACCAGCCCAACCAGACGTTCTTTTGCAACAAAACCTGTCTTCAGAGAATTTACAGAGAACAACCACATTGGATTCACAGCCAAACCCCTTCTGAGCCAGAAGGGCATAAACAGGACACACAGGCTGGACGCTTGCAGCGTGGGGGGTCCAGCAAAACTCCTCTGACTTCAACCCCTCACGTTGTTCGTAGGCTCAGTCCTATGAGCACACCTAGAAAGTGGGGCCTCCCAGCAGCCTGGTGAGGCTGAGAGAAGTTACCATCCCAGTGCTTTTTTTGTGTGTGGAACAGTCCAGGCCAGGTCAACTTACAGAAGTGTTTTTTTTTTTCCCTTTTAGCTCAGTGTTCACATTTACTGAAATAAGGTAATAATCCCAGTCTCTCGGTAGAAAAATCAATTTTACCTGCCAGTACAAAAATAAGAGGAAGAGCTGCAGATAAAGGAGCAGCAGAAAAGAGAATTTTATAGTTTTCCAAGAGAGGAGTCCCCAAGCCTCTTTGTAAACAACGCTGAATATTGACTAACCCCATCGAACAAAGCAGCCTCCAAGATGGCCCCCAATCATCACCGCCTCCTGCTGCTCCTGCCCTGTGCCATCCCCTCCCACACTGGCACGTGACTGCCAAGAACCCGTTGAGCTGCTGTGTTGAATGTTCTCTCTCCTTTTCTCTCAGATGCCTCTGGGGAGGGCCCCTGCGAGGTAGTGAGCAGATTGATGAGGAAGATCACATGGTATGGAACCAAGGCCTCCTATCAACCTTTGGGAGGGGGGGGGGCTGTAGCCCCGGCCAACAACTGCTTGACTGTGACCTTGGGAGAGACCCTGAGCCCAAAGTATCCTGCTAAGCTTCTATCAGATCCCCGATCCCCAGATAATAAATGCCCGTTGTTTAAAGCTGCTATAGTTTGGGAATAATTTGTTACACGGCAATAGATAGCTTATACATGCCTCTTGTATTTTTTCTCCAATCTAGGACAGCCAACAACTTCTTAGTCCAAAGGAGACACCACTGTTCTCGTTTTCTCTCTCAAAACACAGTAGCAACTGAATGGGTGATTGGTTTATCACTGAACATTTTTGCACTCGTCACTGATACCCTCTAATTGTGGTACATGCCCCACAGTGAGCGGAATTCTTTTATGTATTCAGTCAACAGACATATACTGGGATCCCACTAACCATGAACAAGGCAATGCCTTTGGCTGGGATGCAGAGATGACTAAACACATTCTCTCTCTCTCTCTCCATCCCTCCCTTCCTCCTTCTCTCCCTCCCTCACTCCTTCCCTCTCTCTCACGGGAGATACTACAAACGTTATTATAGCGTAGGGTAGAAAGTTTCAGATGGATCTGGGGAATTCAGAACGAGACATAGAATCTCTATCCTCAAATAGCTTATTGACCTCTAAGTGGGGAGACCAAACTTCAAAATCAGAAACAGAGATGACACTCTCAGCCCATAGTTGGAACTTGATATTTTTATGACAACTGAATTGATGTATGGCTGCTAATTTAAGACAAAGACTAAACGCTGTGAAATTTATAGAAGTATGAAATATTTGTCATTTTCCTATTTTTTATTTTAAGTCCTCTACGTTTCAGTGAGCTACTGGAGAAAAAAAAAATTCAAAGAACAAAATAAAACAAAGGCAACACAAGAAAACCCCTCGCTTTTATTCCTGGGCAATGCCACACCTCTCTCCCCTAACTCCCTATCGCACATAAAGAAAATTAAGCCAAATTTCTCAATTCCATAACACTCCATGGAGAACTTCCTACACTGGCTTATGCCACCCTACCGTCCAGTTGAAGGAAAGGGCTCATTGCATGTGAAATAGACCAGAACCTCACTATAATTCTGTCCTAAAAACGCATGCTGTAAAAGTTCTCTTTGGCAAGGTCCTTTCAGGCCTTTGTTGAATTCGGTAATAGAAGAACTGGATTAGAAGTTTTATGAGTTTCTTTTTACCTCCCTTCATGTTCTTGGTTTGGGCTCATGATAGGTAGGCTACTGAAATAGAGTGCACATGGCAGAACAGGCTATATACCCGTGGTAGACCAGATGTCTTAAAACTAGGACCATTTTTTTTAAAGACTAAATTGGGCCTGTGTGGTGTGACGGCTGTTGATATTATTGTTTTTAATTAGGCAATAATTTACATTCTCATTATTACCCTTAAGCTATGGCTAAGGAGTACTTAAAAAAATTCTTAGAGAAATATTTCCCTCTACCCATGTTTCTATCAAAAATAGATAAATTTAAAAAGCAGACTTTAAGAGGCACATATTTTAAGACAAATGGGAATTGTGAAACATTATTTTCTGGCTGCTTTACTCATTATCATCACTTGCCTGGCCCTTAGAGGCATTTAAGTCTACTGTCCCAGCAACAGATCTCTAGATGGCTATTTCCCAATACTCCTGGGAATCCCTTGATGCTTGGTCCTCAACATAGCATATAATTTCCTCCATAAAAGGAAGTCAAGGGTAGCTTAACCAGAATGCACACGTGAGTAGAAAAAAGCTTAGGGGGAAGGCTGTTATGCTGTGCTGTTGACCAGGTTCACTCACTTGCTTTTGATACTTCCCTACGTGCTGACTCTATAGTGCCCACCACTCAAGGCCCTGCTTTTCCCAAGCGTCCACTTACTATATCTGGAGAGCCCTGATGAACAGCCATAATTCCAGATCCTGCAGGTCTATCATGACTGAGCCCTGGTACTGTGTGCCCTTTGCCTGTTCTTGGGGCCAAATCCACTATGCTTCAATCAATAACTTATCATACGTAAAAGACAAGGTTTTTTTTTCCTAAATGGAATGAATGTGATAGTGACTAGATGTATAATGAAATGCCAGTGTTTTCCAAAGGCCCCAGAAAAGTGAGAAAATGGAAGCTCAGAGAGTGCATGCCGCACGACGCATTTCCAAGATTGCCCAGAAGGTCAGGGACTCAGGTCAGGACTGACCGTTTCCACATCTCACTTGGGGCAGACCCAATATTAGGTACACGGCACTCGCTGCAATGATTATAAATGGATCTGCTTAGTTCTCAAATTCTGAGTCACAGATCTTTCTTACTCACCAGTCAATGAAGTTTCATATAAGGAGGGAAGAGTTAACAATGATTAAGAAAAAGGAACTGAGGTTTGCCAAATCCTTACCATATGGGCCAAGCAGCACACCCGTCACTGTTCGTGCCTAACCCTACCCTATGAGGCAGGAATTATTTGTCCCACCCTTTAGATAATATACGAGCCAAAAGCATTAAGAGGATTGCTCATTCTTACAGCAGTAGAGTGAAGATTTGAACCCAGAACAGGCTGGCTCTACAGTGCAATCTTCCCAGGAAAAGTGGTTATAATTCTGGTGCATTCATCTGTACTATCTACCTTTTCCATTTCCTAGGACTTTCTCATCTGTCTGCTTCCCATTTTCTGTTCCTCATTCATCTTTCAAGACCAAGATCAATTCTGCCTTCTAGTGAAACTTCGCTGAAGTATCAGCCACTTTGGCATCTCCTTTCTCCAACCATTTCTACCCTTGAAGATGCTCCCATTTTATAAATGTCTGTTCTACATACCACAGCACTTTATTATATTGGTAGAAAATGCTGTAATATATACCACTTATTTTTTAATCATCCTGTGTTTGACACTGTGTCTCTTCAGCTCCTTGCATGCAGATTTATTTTATTTTTGCTCTCGAATTTTTTAAATTTAAATTCAAGTTAGTTAGTGTGTAGTGTAGTATTGGTTTCAGGTGTAGAATTTGGCGATTCATCACTTATATACAAAACCCAGTGCTCATCCCAGCAAGTGCCCTCTTTAATGCCCATCACCTGTTTACCCCATCCCCCATCCACCTCCCTTCCATCAACCCTCAGTTTGTTCTCTGTATTTAAGAATGTCCTTTTTAATGTGTGTTTGTGGTGTGTGTGTGTGTGTGTGTGTGTGTGTGTGTGTGCGTGCATGTGTGTGTGTTGACTTTCCAGAAAACATTCCCCCTTCCTGCAGCAGCCCAGTTTCCCTTTGGGGAATTACCAATGCCTCATTATGTATGGTCTTGGAGAGAAGGGAATTATAGATAATGGCCATGCGTGAAGGAAAGTGAAGAGGCCAGATTTTCCTTCTAGGCAGCCCAGTACAGCCAGAAGTGAACAAGTGGCCGTGCTCAGCCAATTGGTGTCTCTTTTTTGGGGACCTAAGATCTAACTGGTGTCCACTTATCACCATGGAGTCATGCCCATCAGTCTGCTCTGCTGTAAGTCCAGGACTGGGCTTTCTTCTCGCTGATCCTCCATGTGACCTTGGATCTTGCTCTATTCTAGGCAGGCCTTGTCCTCTGACCTCCCACCAGTTCTGCAGGCCTTGAGACATTCCAAAAACTTCCTCCTTGGTTTCTTTTGTTTAGCTTGTTTGTAACCATATGCTCTCACAGAAACTAAGCCCTGGGCTGGGTTCAGATAAGCAGTGTAAGTATAAATTCCTGCTGATTGCCTTTTTGAGGTATTAATATAATTTCCACCCAACATATGTGATGAATAATGGGTATTTGACTCCATTTCAGAGCCTAAGCTTCTGAGGGGGTGGAACTATGTGTTGGATAACAATTGGGTGTTCTCCAAACAGCCAACTTCCTCCTTCTCGGTCTGTCCTCTGCAAATCCAAATGGCTTACCCTGCTTTCTACCTGGTGGCTGGAGTGAGCGCTATGTTAAAGAGAGGCGACAGAGGTCACATCTCCTGCTCTCCACCTTTATCACAACGGCAAAGCCACACAGCATTTCTGGTTATGTCAGGTGCCCTGTGTTAGTTTATCATGAAATTGCATCCCATCCCTCAAATCAGCCAGAGGTGGAGAAAACAGAAATTAAATGTGAAGCAAAAGGGCTGGAGAAAAGCCAGGACAGGCAAGGCCAGGTGTGGATGGATGGCAGGCCAAGGGCGGCTGCGGGGGGTGGGGGGGTGCTCCTCTCCCCAGCATCTCCAGGAGCATGCTGTGTCTTAGCTTTGCATGAGAGTACTTGTCCGGGAACAGCAAATTGGAGTCCTGAGTTAGAGCCAGGCACAAAACAACAAGCTTCTCCCCAGAGAGGCCATTAAGAGTTAACCTGGACAAAATTCTCTTTATCACAATTTCACTTGAAACTGGGACTGTATGCTATCATTTTTCTCAAACTTAGTCAGAGGGGGCTCATTAAACTCACTTACATATTCTCCAAGTGTATCGGAAATAATGGAGATGAGGTCAGGCAGGAATCATCTCTTAGCAGCAACCCAAAACTTCAAGAAGCAGCAGACTGGATGGTCCCTGATCTTGCAAACGCCCCCTGTTTTTGGGAACTATTGGTTGAAGACCACAAAATTCAAAGTTCAGCCCTTATCTCAAATGAAATTCTTCAAATAACCCTGAAGGGAATTCTAGTTTTGCTTGTTCTCCAACTCTTTGAGAACACATTACCCGACCCTCTTAAAAATCCAATTTTGCAGAGTTTCATTTAGAACAAGAGCCCTGACCCACACCTCCATCCCAATTAGGAACTTCTCAGTACAAGCACATCATGTATGTTATGAGGCTGATAGTGGGAAAACTCCTATTGATCCACACTTTGATCTTTGTAACGCCTTGGTCTCTAGGAAACAATACAACTAAAGACAAGGGGTCGATGTTGGATAGGTTGATGGGTACAGGGCTGCCACTTAGGTAACTCATGGGTCAGGTAACCTGGTCATGAAGCTAACCCAGACGAAAATAGAGACAAGATGGTGAGGGACCAACTCTTCATGGCATGGCTTCTGATCCTGAGTCCAACTGTTCCTGAAGCCCATCACCCTTGAACTTTCCAGTTATGAGAGCCAATTAATCCCTCTTGGTTTATGCCCATTCAAGTTAGATTTCTGTCACTTTATAACTCATGTAGTCACCATCATTGTAGTGGATCATGGATCAGGTCAGGAGCCACAAAGCCTCCAATTTAGACCAGTTTCTGCCACTGGGATCCACCTTAGGCAAGCTTCTTCTCTGGGTCTCAGTTTCCCCATCTGTATAATGATGGGGTTGGGTGAAATGCCAGGTTGGCATTCTAGTTTCTGCCAGAATTTTTTAACATTTATTTATTTTGAGATAGAGACAGCACAAGTGGGGGAGGGACTGAAAGAGAGAGAAAGAGAGAGATTCCCAAGCAGGCTTTGTGCTGCCAGCACAGCGCCCAATGTGGGACTAGAACTCACAGAACCCTGAGATCATGAACTGAGATAAAACCAAGAGTCGAATGCTTAACTGACTGAGCCACTCAGGCGCCCCTAGAATTTCTTTAGCATTCTAGTTCTTAAGTTCTGTGGTGAGGGGCAGAAGTGTGACCTTGTCTGTCAGCCACCTGTGAATGAAATAGGAAGCGAAAAGAAAAAAAAGAAGTGCTCATGCGCGTAGGGCAGAAAAGGGGAGGAAATCAGGCATTGCATTTAGGTGAGGGGATGGTAAGGCCACCTGCTGGCCTAGTGTTGGCCTCCATCAGCCTTGAATTGGAGCCCTCTGCCACTGTTGTCACCTGCTGTCCTGCGCAGGGCTACTCCTGTGCCAGCAATCACTTACTTCCTCTCTGGGGCTGGTGTGGAGTCCAGAGTCGTTGGGAGGCTGAGAGGTGACTGAAGTTTGGGACATGTGTTTGATAGGTTTGCTAGGACAGCAGTGTCCACAGCTTCTGCCCTGGCTTCTTTTTTGTGCTTTGAAGAAGGAAGATAGCAGAACTATAGCCTGAATGACCACGTAGACACTGAAGATTCACCTTGATGGTAGAGGATGCATTGTGGGTCTCTCCCGATTAACACCTGACTTAGGAAGTATCAGAACACGTCCCCTTTTGATTACCTCTCCTCTCCCTCTTGGTCTCTGCCACCTCTCCATCCCATGAGTATAGGGAAAGGAAAGTCTGGTTCTTTACACCCTAGGCTTTGGACTAAAAAGATCTCAGGTCATGTCCCTCTGCGATCACTTACCAATGGTATAGCCTTGAACTAGTGACGAAACTCCCGTGGGTCTAGGTATCCTCTTCTGTAAAATGGACCTACGGTACTGATGGACTGTTATATTGCTGGGGGCAATGCTCGAAGTGCTGAGCACAGATCTTAGCACCTCACTATCATTTAATCAATGCCACCAGGGCTTGCTGAGAATGATCTAATCACAGTGTATCTTCTGGAAATGCTCTGAGTGGGTACTGTGCTTACTCACTTTCCAAGCTCAAATCCCAAGTCCTTGATTTGTCCTGTGACCCAGCTCCACTCAGCTGGTCCTCCATTCCAGGATTTGGTATAATGTGGCGGTGACAGAGAAGGGTTCTAATTTCTCCTGATCTACTTTCTAGCTGGATGATCCTGGGAAAGTTATTTAATTTCTTTTAGCCTTTTTAAAAAAATGTTTATTTATTTTTGAGAGAGAGAGAGACAGAGTGCCAGTGGGGGGTGAGCAGAGGGAGAGGGAGACACAGAATTCGAAGCAGGCTCCAGTGCTGACAGCTCAGAGCCCAATGGGGGGCTGGAACCCAGAGACCACGAGACTATGACCTGAGCCTAAGTCAGACGCTCATCTGACTGAGCCACCCAGGCACCCCTTCAGCTGCAAAATGCTGACATAGTCCACCCTGAAGTGGTGTTGTGAGATCTGACCTGCATCTAAGGTATTCAGGACAGTGCCCGCTCCTGAAATGAAAGACCTGAGCTGAATTCCAGAGCCAGGATCTGGGCCTTACAATGACCAGCTATCGCTTGTAAATATGGCAGATAAAAATGAAAAGTGCAGGAAAATTTTAAAAAAAGTGAAGAGTGGACATTCTACAGGTGCAGAAAAAGTTATAACACAAAGAAAAAAAAATTCTAAATGTGTAGGTTGCTGAAATGTGGTAGAAACACAGTGTCCTGAAAATGACCTGAAAAAATGATTGGTCTCCACTAGGTGATCGAGGACCATTGGCTTTAGAAGCATCAAAAAACACTTCCATGTTTTCCCATGGAAAGCAGTTTTCCTGCTGAAGGACACAAGAGATGGAGAGGGGGAGACTTACCCAGGAGGCAGAGTCTCTAAACCCAAGCAATCCCACAGGACAGGCCAACTCGCCAACAACGATGGTTGACTCGTTTTCACAAGGCTGTAGAGAAACCCCCTCGAGATCAGGCCTCCCCCGGATGAAGATCTGGAGGCCTCCAGCCCAGAGATCAAGGGGAAAAGAAATCAAGAGGTTTTGAATGTGTTGGATGGGGATGAAAGACACCTGAAGTAAGGTAGGTGATGAAGCCACCATGGTTGGCTTCGCCATTTTCTGTCATTTTCTCTTCATGGTTACCATACACCATAATTACCCCCTGCACTGGAACTTTCTCTACACTGAGCTTGAGTTCCTATAGACTGGAGGATCCAGAATACATAGGGGATCAACTAGCATCATGTAGAGGCCAAAATCAAAGTATTTCTATCTACTGTTCTCTCTCAGATACCACTGAGTCTTGGCCATGGTCATGGGCAATGAAAATCCCAGTGTGGATTGCTACAGATGGGCTCTGGAAAGATCACTTGGCCAGGAATACCATATCTGAGCTGGGATTAGATTGTTTCCTAAATTGTGTGTGTGTGTAGCTGACGCCTACATCAGCACTCACCATTCCAGTACGTGTCAACCACTCCTTGTTGGAAACACATATGACTGTTGGGCCCAAGAGCTTTCTCACAGCTGGCAGGAACTCTGGGAGCCTTAGTTAAAGACAGATGAACACCTCAGCCTGGAGTCAGCTGGGACAATGCTGAGATTTGTGTCTACACTGCCTACCAGTGCTCCCCAGGGAGACTGAGCCTCGGTGGTCTCACTGTAAAACCTGATTCCACACATTCTCTTCGTTGAGTGCCTTCCCTTAGCTTCCGCATTTCCATGCCCCAGCCAGAGCTTCCCGGGACCACTGTCCGCTCTGTCTGCTCACTGCGACAACAGGCCACCATGGGCTGGGGCTTGAAGCTCAGGGTTTGTCGTCTCACGGTTCTGGAGGCTGGAAACCTGAGCTTGAGCTAACAGAGGGTTGTTTCCTCCCGGAGGGCTGTGCAGGAAGACTGTATCCCAGACCTCTCTCCCAGCTCTGGGAATTTGCTGGCAATCTTAGGCTTGTAGATGCATGATCTTGATCTCTGCTTTGATGTTCACGTGCTGCTCTCCCTGTGGGCACGCGTGTCTGGCTCCAAATCCCCCGCTTCATAGAAGGGCACCAGTCATTCTGGATTAGGGGCCACACTATGACCTGATTTAAACTCTATTACCTCTGTGAAGACACTAGACCAAGTAAGATCTCATTCTGAGCTATTGGGGGTTAGGGCTTCAACCTATGATTTTGGGGGAACACAGTTCAATCCATGGTCTATCCAAATAAGTGGTCTGCATTCAAGCCCTTGATTCAGGGTCTATTTTCAGGGTAACCCAAAGGGAGACATTAGGCATAAGGCTGGTGCTATTATGCATAAGCTTTTGGACTCCTATTTGGAGGTGGGGCACATGAGATCTTGGTTGCAGAACACAGTCAGATTCTGAGGCCATGCAGGAATCTCACACACTCCAGGAGAACAGACCTGAGCTGAAGAGTCTGGTTCTCCCAGACATCCGTGTAAACTGCACTCGGCATCAACTGAGCAGATTAAACCATCAGGAAAGGTGATTTTTTGAACTTTGAAAACTAGATCTTTAATTCCTTTCAACTTTAATTTGGAAAACTCGAGACAGGAACCAGAATAGGAAATGGATTTCCATCCTTGAGCACAGCAGGGCTTTGTAATTAATTTAACTGATATGCTGCTCTTTCTATTTAAACACTTCTGGGAGCAGATGTTGAACTACCCAGCAGGACTCCCAAGGCGTCCGCTGATCTCGGGGTTTGGTGTTGAGGATGCATTGGCTTGGCTGTTGGGCTGTTCTGATAGAGCTGATTTTTTTTGTCTAAAGAGGCACCCACAGACCTGGCTGGCCATGGGCTTAAGATTTCAACCCAACAGGGGCGCCTGGGTGGTTCAGTCGGTTGAGCATCCGACTTCAGCTCAGGTTATGATATCATTGTTTGTAAGTTCGAGCCCCGCATTGGGCTCTGTGCTAACAGCTAGCTCAGAGCCTGGAGCTTGATTCGGATTCTGTGTCACCCTCTTTCTGCCCCTCTCCGCTCACGCTCTGTGTGTTTCTCTTTCAAAAATAAATCAACATTAAAAAAATTTTTTAAATATTTCAACCCAACAGATTAAGGGAGACGCAGGCTGGAGAGTTTTTTGGTGGAGAGCGGATTCACTGTGCCTGCTTGTCAGTAGGCACTGAACTTGGAGAGGGAATGAAGAGGTGAGCTCACTCCAGAAAGCCTCAAGTGTAGGCACTGAGGTCAGAGGGCAGAGTGGGGACTGGATCTGTTTCTCTCTCGGGTTTACACTGGGGCTTTGGGAGGAGGCACAACTGCTAAATGGTGACGTTCAGAACGAGCACATTCGCACAGGCATTTGAAGAATTGAGTATTTTAACAGCCATCACCAAAGTAGGCACGTGGTGCACTTTCTCCGGAAGCTTCACTTCCTTACAACATTTGAGGGTTTCAGGAGGAACAATTCTCTTCTTCCCTCCCTTGTCAGGAAAGTCTCGACCAATTGTAGCTTATTTTCATTAAAATTATGAATTTCATTGGTTTTTGAGATGGGAGAAGAGGTGGGAAAGTGAGTCCAAGGAACCACAGGGTCAGGATCACTGGTCCAGTGGATTTTGACATCATTTTCCTTAAGGGGTGTATGTCCTATAAAGTGGTTTTCATCAGAAACCTTTGCAATTCAAAGTTTGAGAGTTACTTTGTGTCTGTACCGCACACCATGAACCCTGCCAAGGAACTCGACTATTAAGCTCCAGGTACATTTAGAAAGAAAAATTATGCTCTGCAGTTAGCAAAGGAGTTAGGGTGACCAGGTTCCCTCAGTTTTACAGCTTTCAATGTACCTGTTGAGCAAAATCTTAGGGTTTCTTAGGCAGGGGCTGTGCTTACTTATTTAAAAAAGGTTTTTTTTTTTTAAATATTTTATTGTCAAATTGGTTTCCATACAGCACCCAGTGCTCTTCCCCACAAGTGCCCTCCTCCATCACCACCACTTCTTTTCCCCCCTCCCCCTTTCCCTTCAACCCTCAGTTTGTTTTCAATATTCAATAGTCTCTCAAGTTTTGCGTCCCTCTCTCTCCCCAACTCTCTTTCCCTCTTCCCCTCCCCCTGATCCTCCATTAGGTTTCTCCTGTTCTCCCGTTAGACCTATGAGTGCAAACATATGGTATTTGTCCTTCTCCGCCTGACTTATTTCACTTAGCATGACACCCTCGAGGTCCATCCACTTTCCTACAAATGGCCAGATTTCATTCTTTCTCATTGCCATATAGTACTCCATTGTGTATATATACCACATCTTCTTGATCCATTCATCAGGTGATGGACATTGAGGCTCTTTCCATGTTTTGGCTATTGTTGACAGTGCTGCTATGAACATTGGGGTACATGTGCTCCTGTGCATCAGCACTTCTGTATCCCTTGGGTAAATCCCTAGCAGCACTATTGCTGGGTCATAAGGGAGTTCTATGGATAGTTTTTTGAGGAACCTCCACACTGTTTTCCAGAGCGGCTGCACCAGTTTACATTCCCACCAGCAGTGTAGGAGGGTGCCCGTCTCTCCACACCCTCGGTTTTTGACACTCAAAGGACAGTTGAATCTCAGGGAACTCCTCTATCTGAAGGGCAGGAAACGGGATCATCTCTGCTGTAAAATTAGTCAGACGAATACAGCACGTTGACTACAGGAAGACCACAGGATGTAATTAGAATTCTAACAAGGGCAGAACAATGCGTGGGTTATGGGAATAAACAATGCACTGTCAATGCCTTCACATCCCCGTGAGGGGGGGGGGGCTCACAGGGAATGAGTCGCTGGGGATTAGCTTCCAGAATTGAGAAGACCAGTTCTCCTCCATTAGTGACATCTCGACTTATCTCCCCATTTCAGCCGATGCCACAATCACACTCCATCAGAGCCCCGGGAGCGGCAGCGGACTACAGGGCTCCAGTTAGAATGATTTCCATTTGCAAGTGGGATGGCTTGCTCCTGATTTATTTCATTCATTTGCAAAGCTCCACCCTTTATCTCTGGATGTGTCTTGTGTCTTATCTTCCGAGAGAGCCCCCGGCCCACGGAAGGTAGCCTGCTGGCTGAAACTTAATTAGGCAGCTTTTGAATTTCCCCGTGACCCTCTGGCATCCAGCCACTATCTCACTGTGCAGAAATCCCTCAGGGAGCAGTGGGGGGAGGGGAGTAATCGTGAGGGGCTAGAGATGTATTTTTGATTTACAAAACAAAACAATACAAAATGCAACCCACCTTTTATTATATTACCTGGAAAGCCCAGGTCACCTTTGGCAAAACCAAAACATGTCAGGGTTGCAAGGAATCTTAAAGGTTATATGATTTAAGGGTTTGGGGTGCTGGGAGAAGGAAAGGGAAGATGGGGGACCAGACAGAGGCTTGGCTGATTGGCCGAGCTCACCCTGGTCAACCAGATATCTCCACAGCTCCCTGGTCCCTCAAATGGGATGCTGGGGAAAGGAAAACGAAGGAGGTTTCCAAGGAAGGGGGGATCTACAAAAGCCCCACGTGGCCAGAAAGCCTGTGTCCCTTCACCCGGGCTGTTGCTATAGCGCTGAGCTGCCACAAGGTGGCGATAAGCAAGACCACGGCTGTTGCTTTTATTTAAAAAAATAAAAGTTCTCGTGGTGTTCAAGTTTAGGTACCGGATGTACGAAATCAGGTGGGCGGGCATAGCGTGGTGTCCTACCCACAAAGTCTGGGTTCCCGATGCAAAGAGCAGAAAGAGTCTTCTTTCTTCGGAAGCACACGAGAAACGGAAGTCCAGGCCTGGCGTGCCTCCGCGGAACTGCTGCCTGACTGGGGAGCCTTTGGGTTCTCTGGTGCCTCTCTGCCCGCCTCACTCCCACCGGGCCAGCTGAGCCTCAGCAAGCTCAGCGTCTGAGGGTGTCCTGCTCAGTACCCAGACCTACTAGGTGCGGAGGGCTGGCTGCAACCTCTTACAAACTGTAAGAAGCCTCAGCCAGTCACTGGCAGCCATCTTGCAAAGGGGCGGGGGTCGGGGGTGCACTGAGCTCCTATGAGTCTCCATTCCTGAGACTAAGCAAGGAGTCTGGCTGCCTTCCCCCAAGTGTTACAGCATGAGCATCGGTGGATGGGTGGTGATTTTTCGTTCGATTAGCATAGCAGGTGTTTGGTCGGCCTGGCTGAGTGCAATGGTCGAAATGTAAGCAGATCACCGTAGCGGCCATCAAAATAGCATCCTATCTTTTATTTATACAACGTGTCATTTTGAAATTGCTTTCTTACTCCTCATGTCTTGATCCTCATGATAACCTGAGGATGCAGGCAGAGAGCCTCCACATGCCTCTGAGGGAATGAGACAAAGATGTCCTTTCCTCCTGGGAGTGGAGGCAAAGCCTAGCTCAGCTGGGCATCGGCTCCCACTTGCCCCTCAGCCAGATCCTCTTGTGCAGTGTACAACATGCCCAACCATACATGACAACCCTGGGTACCATCTCCATTTTTCAGGCGAAGAAATTAAGGCTCACAGAGTTTAACTGACCTGTGCGAGGTCACATATCTTGTAGATCTTCTAGCTACTGGTCCAGCATCCTCTTTACTACATATGTCTCTCCTCCTAACTCACCTTCTAGTTTTGCATCAACAGTCCTTTTTTGGTTGTTAAGAAACGTGCACTAGGGGCGCCTGGGTGGCTCAGTTGGTTAAGTGTCCACCTTCAGCTCAGGTCATGATCTTATGGCTGTTGAGTTTGAGTCCCATGTTTGCCTCTCTGCTGTCAGCACAGAGCCTGCTTTGGATCCTCTGTCCCTTCCTCTCTCTGCCCTTCCTCGGCATGCTCGCTCTCTCTCTCTCTCTCTCTCTCTCTCTCTCTCTCTCTCAGTAAATAAATAAACTTAAAAAACCCCATACACTTAATATGAGCATTCACTTTTCCTCTCCTATTTTCGTCCAAATGTCCTATTTGCTGAGTCCGACAAATGCGCACATCAAGATCCAGCCTTGCAGGATTTTGACTTGCGATGTAAAATCCACTGCAGAATTTAATCCTTTGAGGCTTTTAAGGCTGCAGCTGCCAACAATTAATTTGTGTTAAATTCCAAATGCATCTGGGAGAAAGTTCCTTGGAGTCACAGTTTGCCACACGATTCCGTAGCACCAGCCCCGGTCCTCTCCTCTGAATCACCCGGGGCACCTGTTCAAACACACGCCTCTGGGCACCACCCCCGGGGCTCCTGATGTGGTAGGTTTGGGGTTGGGCCCGAGAGACCTTGCAAACTTGCATTTCTAACAAGTTCTCAGATGAAGCTGCTACTTTAATTTCCAGAACCACATGTGGGAGGTGAGGTTCCGGAAGATGCTAAGAGGGGTTCAACATGGCTTTAGTTGATAATAGATAGAGATATAGATGATTCAGGTATAAAGAATTATTGAAAGGGCCCAAATGTCCATTGACGGACGAATGAATAAAGAAGATGTGGTATACATACAATGGAATATTACTTGGCGATCCGAAGGAATGAAATCTTGCCATTTGAAGTAAAGTGGATGGAACTAGAGTGTAACTAAGCGAGATAAGCCAGTCAGAGAAAGATAAATATCATATGATTTCACTCTTATGTGGAATGTGGGAAACACAACAGATGAACATAGGGAAAGGGAAGGAAAAATAAGAAAAACAGAGAGGGAGGGAAACCATAAGAGACTCTTAAATGCAGAGAACTGAGGTTGCTGGGGGAGGGGGAGGGGCACAGTGGGTGGGGGATGGGCATTAAGGAGGCACTTGTTGGGATGAGCACTGGGTGTTGTATGTAAGTGATGAATCACTAAATTCTCCTCCTGAAACCAATACGATACTATATGTTAACTAACTTGAATTTAGATTAAAACAATAATATTGATAATATGAATATATAAATATAAATATTCATGTTCTCATGAAAAGTTAATTTGAAGAGAGTCTGAAAAATCCTATCACAAGCCATAAGAAGCCAGCATCGCCATCTGGACTTATTAATTTATCCTCCAGTCATTTAAACAAACATCAATTAAGAGTTAAAAATGTTCCGGGTCCTGTTCAAGTCCCTGGGGATTCACAGGCCTGACTCTTGTCCTCCAAGATCTCTCAGTCCATCAGGGGCACAGAGAACCAAACAGACCGTGACAACCCAACGGGCTACTTACTCTGTCCCCAGTGAGATGGACGCAGGCCTCTGGGGCCCGGGAGGCCGTGGGCAGTTCGGCAAGACAGCACAAGAAAGAGGAAGGAGACCAGCCCTCAAGAACCTCGTGTGGACTACTCTCTGCCTCAAAGGCGGCGGCTTTTATGCTATTGGAGCTCTGGGGCCGGGGCCCCCACCCCTACAGGTGCAGGTGGCCTAGGAACTCACAGAGCATCAACGGAGACCGGGGCCCATTCATGGATGCGTGACACACATCAGCCCTCAGTCCCGGTGTGCAGGGGGGCCCCAAGCTTGGTTTTAATGCTCTGCTCCCATCACTCTGAAATTCTGAACAATGTCTGACCCAGGGGCCCTACATTTCCACTCTGCGCTGGGCCCCGCAAATTCCGTAGCCGCTTGTGATGGTGTCGAAGTGGTCCTTCCACTTTTTGACGCCTCCTAAGTGTCCTACACGGTGTCAGGCCTCAGAGGTTCTGGATGTGGTAGGGTGCGGTTCCTGCTGGAGGAGCCATGAGCCGAACACAGGAGACAGATGCATGAATAGGGGTTGACGGTCCAGTGTGAGAAGTGAGGAGACAGCGGACATGCCCAGCACATCATGCCCACACGAAAGAACTTCTCTCCGCCAAAGCCGTGTCCGGCCGTCAGTGGAAAGTTCTGCATCTCCTCTCACAGCCACGGAGGACTGGAGGCCTCTCTCAGGTGGTTTTTGGTGGGAGGAGTTGGGGGGGGGGAGTCTCCATCACACAGAACATCACCCTGGTGCCAGGAGAGGCTTTTGAAAGTCAAGGTGATGTGAGGAATGTGCACTTTCCCCCCAGAGGCTCGTCAGGGAAGCCAGACAGTTCTGACAGGGTAACAGATTTACTTTTTAAAAAAATTTTAAATGTTTTTATTTACTTTTGAGAGACAGAGAGACAGAGACAGGGTCAGTAGGTTCCAGGCTCTGAGCTGTCAGCACAGAGCCTGATACAGGACTCAAACCCACGGACTGAGAGATCGTGACCTGAGTCGAAGTTGGACACTTAGCTGACTGAGCCCCCCAGGGCTGTTAAAAAGAAACAGATTTATTTTTAAATGAAAAGTCAACTTCCTATCCTGACCCTTGAATTGTAGTCAGTGCCTCTGGCCATTTGAATATAAGTCAGCAAATACTCAGCTCTGTTGGATGACTTGAACTTCAAGTTACCATGGCTTGTGAAGAATGGCCAATAGACCATTTGCACAAGCATCACCTAGGATGTTTTTAAAAAAGGCAGAATCCTATGCCCCAGTTAACTCTGGAGTCTGCATTGTTTATAAAACATTCATTTATTTTGAGAGAGACAGAGAAAGGGAGCATGAGCTGGGGAGGGGCAGAGGGAGAGAGACAGAGAGAATCCCAAGCAGGTTCCACACTGTCAGTGCAGAGCCCTACATAGGGCTCGATCTCACGATCTGTGAGATAATCACCTGAGCTGAAATCAAGAATCAGATGGACACTCAACCAAATGAGCCACCCAGGCGCCTCTGGAGTCTCCATTATTTACTTTCCTCCCAGGTAATTGTTTTTTCTTTTTCTAGTTTATTTATTCTGAGAGTGTGGGGGGGAGGGGCAAAGAGAGAGGGAGGAAGAGAGTGCCAAACCGACTCTGTGCTGTCAGTGCAGAGATCCCTACTTGGGGCTCGATCTCAGGAACCATGAGATCATGACCTGAGCTGAAATCGAGAGGCTGATGCTCAACCAACTGAGCCCCCCCAGGCGCCCCCTTCTCCAGGTAATTCCTAAACACACGGACATTTGGGAAGCTTCCTAGGAGCCTTGAGTGGGGCAGCAGACTACCGAAGTCTACCAGCTGGGCACCGATGGCTACTTCTCTCTCCGGAACACTCAGCCCTCCAAGAGGCCCTAGCCGGGGATGTCAGGGTCGAAATCCTCCCACCAGCAAGGAAGTGGCGGTCTCTGTGTGGAAGACACGCGCGCACAGGCACACAGCACAGAGGACGCAGAGCTGAGCTCCCAGCAACGTGAGTGCTGCAGGCCGACGGGCTTCGGACTGAAGGTCCTGGAACCTTTGGGGTCCATGAAGATTCCCCAGGGGCCATCAGGGGACCCAAGAAGTGGCAGGCTTCCCACATGCCACCAATCTGTAGCTCTCCTAACAGGTGTCCCCTGGACCTCCTGCGTAAGATCTCACTTGAGAGTGTTGTGCAGTTAACAAGACATTTTAATCCGTGAATATTCTTTTTTGAATATTTAATTTTGAGAGAGCGAGTGGGGGAGGAGCAGAGAGAGAGGGAGACACAATATCCCAAGCAGGCTCCGAGCTGTCAGCACAGAGCCCGACATGGGGCTTGAACTCACAGACTGTGAGATCATGACCTGAGCTCAAGTCTGATGCTCAACCGACTGAGCGGTCACCCCTAGTCAACAAATACTCTAAGAGTGCAGGCAGGGAGGTGGGGCAGCTTCGGTGGCCCGAGAAGAAGTACGAGAATTGGCTCCAGGCCTGGCAGGATCCTCTGTCACCCTCGGTGTGGAATCCGGCTCATCCCATCCCACATCCCCATGGTCTCAGAGCCTCGTTCCTTCTCCTCACAGGGCCCTCACCACCTGCTGCTTCCATTCATTTTATTTCCCCCCCTTTGTGCTGTCCCCCCCAGCCCCAGTGTCTGGGTAGCTGGTCCTTCTCTCCCTCAGACAGGCTTTCCTTGCCCTCATTCTCCAGATGCAGCCCCACCCCGCCTTCCTTGTTCTCCGTCACGGCGCTCCCATCTTAGCACCCCCTGCACGCCCTTCTCATTGGCCTGTTCAGCGTCTGTCTTGTGAAGCGAGCGAAATGTCAGCTCCCCGAGGGGAGAGATTCTTGCCTGCCTGGTCACTGCTGTGTCCCCAGCACCCAACACCGGGCCTGGAGTAAAGCAGGCTCTCTGATTATCTGCTGAATGACGGATGAGTGTGGTTAGACAGGCGGCAGATGGTATCCCAGGGGGAAGAGACACACATAAGTGTGTTCAAAGAGGGTCACAGCAGACAGTGGGCCAGACTTCACTGATTTAGGTCTTTGAACATTTAGTGAGCATCAGTGCCAGACTCTTCAAGGTGCTAGAGACCCAACAGTGGACTAGAGAAAGATCTCCAATCTGGGGGAGGTGGGGGGAACAGATATAAAACAATAGAGCTAATAAATAAATTATGCAACCTGTTGACAGGTGGGAAGTATTGTGGGTATGAAAAAGCCAAGTAAGGCAAGGGAGACTGGGAGGAGATGTGGGGGAGGGCAGGATGTAGGTACCAGTGGTGCAGATTTCCAGGAAGGACCCTCCAGGCAGAAGGACAGAGAAGAGAGCAGCACTGAGCCTGGAGGTTTGGAGGAACAAACAGTAAGAGGCCAAAGTCGCTAAAATGGGGTGGGTGTGGGGTCAGGCAATAGGGGAACAGGGCCTTGTACCTCTACCCGGTTCAGCATCGTAGCCACAAGGGACAAGGGGCTATTTAAATTTAAGTAAATTAAAATGAAATATAGGGCACCTGGGTGGCTCAGTCGGTAAAACATCTAACTTCGGCTCAGATCACCATCTTGTGGTCTGTGGGTTCAAGCCCCATGTTGGGCTCTGTGCTGACAGCTCAGAGCCTGGAGCCTGCTTCAGATTCTGTGTCTCCCTCTCTCTCTCTGTCCCTTCCCTATTTGTGTGCGCTCTCAAAAATAAAATAAAACATTTTTTTTAAAAAATGAAATAAACTTTAAGCTATAGCTCCTCAGTCTCACTGACCACATTTCACGTACTCAAAAGCCACACGTGGCCAGTGGCTAACAGAACCTTCCAGCTGTAGAACATTCCCATCACTGCGGGAAGTTGCCAGCACAGTTGCAGACGTTAGCTTGCTCTGAGTAGGGTGGGCAGCCGTGCAGGCTTTGAGCAGAGGAGGGGCGTTCTGGCTTCTGTGTTGAGGACAGAGTCTATGTGGGGAGAGACAGGGAGCTCAGTTAGGAGGCTGTTGGGGCGACAGAGGCAAGATGGAACAGCGGTGGCTCAGGTCAGCGCAGTAGCAGAAGGTGTGGTGAGAAGTGGTCGGAGACTCAATATTTTTTGTGCGCAGCCAAGAAAACGTACTGACAGATTGGATATGGGGCATGAAAAGAAAAAAGAGGGGTCAAGGCCACAGCTTACGTGCTTGAGGATGAGGATGCCATCTTCTGAGTTGGGGAAGGCTGTGGGACAGAGCGGGCTCAGATGCAGAGGCGAACCAGGAGCTTTGTTTGGGATGTCTGGGGTTTGTGATGCCTCTCAGACATCCAAATTGGGTGTATGGAGTTCAGGAGAACATTCTAGACTGGATATATACATTTGCCAGGACATGGATGGTGATAGAGAGCCAGGACTGGGCGAGTCCACTAAGGGAGTGGCAGCGGAAGACCTGGCAGGAGAGAGTAGAGGGCTCGGCAGCTCGGACGGCTTCCGTGGGGACCCGGCAGGTCCTGGAGGAAGGCTTCGAGGTGTGCGGAACCTTCTGCTTTCTGCGACCAGCCGTGGAGAACTTTGCGAGGTTTCCAGCACCGTCACAAACCAGCCCGGACTCCTATCACAACTTCTCATTCATTTCACAAGGTTAAGAGAATAGCTCGTGCGGAGGAGAAGCTGAAGTCCTTTCAGAGGCAAAGCCCCACGTGACTGGTTCCCCCAGTACTTTCACTTCCCTCCTGTGAACTAATATGCCCCGAATATGCTCTGAACTGCGCTCCAGCCGCACACCGGCCTCCGTGCACCATCTCAAACACAGGCCTCCCTGGCACGGGGACTCTGCACGGACTGCTCCCTCCACCTGGGATGCTCCTGGCTCACTTCCTCACCTCCTCCAGCATCTCTCCTGACCGCCCCTCACTCCCCAGCCCCCCTCACTCTGCTTCGTCTTTCCCCGTACGACCTGTCCCCTCCCATCTGGCACACTAGATATCTTTCTTTATCGATCCACTCCCGCCCCTTACTAGAAGGTCAGCCCTCCACGGCAGGGATTTTGTCTGGCTTTGTTTTGCCCACCGAGTTGTGTTCAGCATGGGACACAGAGCCCAGCACACGGTGGGTACACGGTGGGCACTTGGTGGGTACCTTTGTGGACTAAATCAGCCTGAGAGTGTGCCCGTAGGCCTGCAATTGAGAGCATCCGCGAAGGATCAACACAGAGAAGCAGAGTGCACTGCGTTTCTCCATTTTCTTCTTCTCAGCCTCAGAAAAACAGGGACTTTCCCACTTCTCTGAGTGTTTAACTGGGCGGCAGGGGCGGGGGAGGAGGGGAAGGGAATGAAAAGAGCCACAGAAAACCGGGAGGGAATGTGGGCTAAGAGCTAAGTTGTTGATTTCAGAACTACAGTCATGCCACCACCTTTCAGGGGATGCGAGATGAGAACACGTCATCCCACGTCCGGAGGTGACAGCAGCGGCTCCCCCACAGGTCTCCTCCTCCTCTCCCCCTCCCCTTCCTTTCTGCTGTCACTTCAAACGCTGCCCTCTTTGACTTTTCTTAAATCGCCGGGGTAGGGCTGTGCGGGAGGAAGGCATGGAGGTTGCCTTTGAACGCTGGCCCAGCAGCGAGCTGCCCGCACACATTTCTCAGCAGGAGAAGCATCCCAGCTTCTCATGTCCGGCCTGGGGGTGGGGGGTGGGGCTGCAGGGCGCTGAGTTCAAGGCAGGTGCTCTACTCTGGTACAGACCCTGGGGGGCAGGGCAGGGGTAGGGGGAGAGGGGAGCGGCTGTTTGGCAGTGCCCCCTCCTCCGCTTTCTTTAAAAAAAAAATGACAGCCAATTGATCGCGTTGGGAAAATTGGACAATTATTTGTACAATGTCTTGTTCCTGACGGCCAGGGGCGAGGCGAGGAAGAGAGAACAAAGATGCGGGCCTCCCTGGCCAAATTCTCCTCGTCCGGCAGACGCATCCTTTCTCGTGATTGCTCAAAATTGCTCGCTGGCCTCAGTGAGGGCTTTAAAGGGAAGCCGAGGCCTTTGAAAGAGGCACGTTTCACCGGCTTTGTTCTGAAAATGATCCTCATCACTGTAAATATGCTCCAGTTTTAGGAGTTAAGGAGCAGTAATAGACTGGTAGCAGGCTGGAGCGCCCGGGCTCGGGCCGGGGGCTGCGAGTGGGATGCCTCTGCGCAGTGAGGGGAGTGATTCTCGGATCATAAGCTGACAAGGTTTTATCTCGAAGAGACGCCTGGCTCTCTGACTCACCGAATTCCCATGCAAGCTCTAACTGGGACGCACCAAGGGAACACGAGTGTTTTCCGAACCTGCTTCGTGGAGGAGGAGAATGAGGCACACTTTTTATCAAATTCCGCCCCCTTCCCCTCCCAAGGGACAAAAGGTCTTGATTCCGGGTAGTTGGTGAAGGTAAAGTGTCAGGCAGGGAAAGAGCGCTGAGAAATCATGACGATCAAATCGAATTAGGAACAACCAGGCGTGCTGGCGATGCCCGTGCACGGCGTCCTGGATGAGACGTGGACTCTGGAGTCAGACACACGTGAGTTACATCTTGCTTCCTCACCTGACCGGGGGTCCGGCCTCAGGCAAGTGAGTTAACATCCCAGGGCTTTGACGGTCCTTTCTGTAAAATGGGTCTAATAATAGTATCCACCTCTCAGGACTGGTTTAAGATCTAAACACCTATGAGTATGAGGCACAAAGACAGCGCTCACTTACTGCTGGCGGCCCCAGCCCCCACGCCACCACCACCATCTAACTGAATCTTGCCAGCACTACCTACCGCCCGAGTGACTCTAGGTAGGACATCTCGGTATGTGTATCTGTGCGTTCGTTCCCTCATTCATAAAATGGGGACCACAATCATATTTGGCTCATGTGAAATGAAATAATTTGTGTTGAGGATGTGACTCAGTAGCTACAGGCGCAATGTCCCATCAGTGTCCCAACAATGTCCCATTGTTTTCAGGCGCTGCCACTATCCCCGCTCTAAGATCAGGCAGCTGGGGCGAAAGCACTTGCTGAAAGTCAAAGGCAAAAATGGGGCGCCTAGCTACAACCCTAGGCCATGTGCTCCCACAGCAGCCCCGGAGACCAGGATCTGGGCGCAAGGGGGGCCCAGCAAGAAGCGTTGGAGATGGGGAGGAGGGGAGGAAGCCAGGAGAGTCTACTGCAGAACAGGACGTCACTGCAGGCCAGGGGTCCAGTTCTGCCAGGAGACCCTGGGAGACGGCGTGTCACACCTCTGAGCTGTCCCTCGGCAGTGTCAAGGAAGCTGGGGTATTTATTCTGCTTCTGGCATTTGCCATGGCCACGGTTCTGGAGACTGGGAGTCGGAGATCAGGGTCCCGGGCAGGGCTGGGCGCAGTGAGGGCTCTCCCGCTGGCTTGAAGATGGCCACCTTCTTGCTGTGTCCTCCCTCACACGGCCTTTCCTTGCGCATGTGTGTGAAGGGAGAGAGAGATCTCGGGTCTCTTCTTACAAGGGCACTAATCCTGTCGTGGGGGCCCCACCCTCATCTAACCCTAATCAAAGACCCCAAATCCAAATAGCATCACACTGGGGTCGGGAGGGGTGAGGGCCTCAGCATATGAATTTTGGGAGACACAAACATTTAGTCTATAACTGCCAAGTCCATATACAAGGAGCCACATGGATGAATCTCAAACACTATTTGCCTGGTGCGGAGAGTGGGCACAAAGAGTGCATGCTCTGTTTTCAAATGAATTTCTAGGTCAGGCAAATCCATGATGATAAAAACCAGAAAGGGGATGGGCCCTATGGAGGCTGGGTATTGACTGGAAAGGAGCCTGACGGAACTTTCTGGGAAGGTGGAAGTGTTCTAGATCGTGACTGGGGGGAGTGGTCCCGCGGGTGTAGACATGTTCAAAACTCACTGAACTGTGAGATCTAGGTGAGTTCTACCTCCAAAGAGGTAGGGGGGAGTGCTGTGAGGTTCAGAGAGAACAGAGACTTGTGTGTGTGTGTGTGTGAGTGCATGTGTGTACATGTGTGCATGCATGTGTTTATGCGCACACATCTGTGTGTATACATGCACATGTATGTATGCAAGTACACACGTGTGTGTTTGTATATGTGTGTGTATATTTGCATGTGTGTGCATGTGTATGTGAGGATGCATGTGTATGAATGTGTGTATGCATATGTACATACATTGTGTGTATGTGTGTATGTATGTGTATGTGAGCGCATGCATGTGTGTGCACATATATGTATGTATATACATGTGTGCATATGTGTGTATACATGAGTGCATGTATATGTGTATGCATTATGTGTGTGCATGTATGTGTGAACATGCGTATATGTGCAGGCATATGTGTATACATGCGAGTGCACATATATGTGTACACGCGTGCATGCGTGTTTGCATGTGTGTGCACATGTATGTGAGCATGCATGTGTATGAGTATATATGTATGTGAATGTATGTGTGTATGTATATGAGTGTGTATATGTGTGTATGCGTGTGCATGTGTGTGTGAGTCCATGAATGTGTATGTGTGTGCATGTATGTGTGCATATATGTGGGTGTGTGTATGTGAGTGCATATATATGTATGTAAATAAGCTTGTGGGTATATGTGTGCATATATGTGCATATACATGTGTGCATATGTGTGTGAATGTACGCATGCAGGCATTATATGCATATATATGTATGCATGCATGTGTATGCATGTGTGTGAGTGCATGTATGCACGTGTGTGCGTGTACAAGTGCGTGTATATGTGAGCATGTGTATATGTGTAAGTATGTGTATACATGCGAGGGCACGTATGTGTGCACATGTGTACATTTATGTTTTCATGTGTATGTGTGTGTGCGTGTGTACATGTATGTGAGCAAGCATGTGTGTGAATATGTATGAGTGTGCGTATATGTGTATGCGTGTGCATGTGTGTGAGTGCATGCATGTGTATGTATGCACATATATGTATGTATGTGTACACACATGTGGGTGTGTATATGTGAGCGCATGTATATGTATGTATATGTTTGTGAATATACGTGTTTATATATGTGCATGTGCATGTGTGTATATGTGAGTGCATGTATATACGCAGGCATTATATGCATATATATGTGTGCATGTATGTGCATATGTGTGCGTGTGAGTGACTGTGTGTGCATGTGTGTACATGTGTGTATACACATCCATCTATACATACATACACACACACACACAGCTACCTAGAAAGAAACCACAACCAACCACAACGATATATCGGCCACAGGCGGGTGCCCCCCAAGCCCTCAGCAGGAACCCCACACGTGTGTGCCCCGGGAGGGGAGGCCGCGGGGGTGCTGCCAGGAGCAGACATGTGTGCGTGTCTGGGTGCACCGCATCCAGCCTGGAAGATTGGTGGGATTAGAGCACTAACACTCATTGAGTCATATCAGAGAACTCCTAGCTTTTCTCTCCTGTCCTGGTGAAAAAAAAAATAGCAATTTCTCACGGCTGCAGAATTGAACTATGACGTATATTTCACAATTTACGTAGTTGGTTTCATGTACTTTTGGCAGTCGAATCACAATTTCAATAGTTACAAGAAAAAGCTGTTTGCCTGGGAAATTAAAGGGGTGTGTCTGCTGCGACCCCCCCACCCCCGCTGCTGTGAGAGTCCAGGATGTGAGGTGAGAGTTACAGGCTTAGATTTCATCATGATTCTGGTGACCTTGCTCTGCCCACCGGCATCTGGGTCCCCGTTGTCTGCCGCATCTTCCTACCTGTCCCCCAAACAAGGGCTTGGAACGGCCCGAGGCTTGAGCCCAGACGTTGCCTCCACTACTATTCACAATCTATGCAACACACAAGCTAATAAAGCTTCTTGGCTTGGTTCTGGATCCGTTAAGTACTTTCACCGTTTGTAAAACGGATCCCCAAATGCCCATCTCCGATGGCTGCTGTCAGAGTTGAATGAGAAGCCATCACCACGGCCAGCGCGCCAGGCGGGAGCTGGAGGCAGAGAGTTCGTCTCTACCACAGTCTCAAAATCACCGCCTGATACGCTTTCTTCTTTAACATACTCATTCAACTGCTCACCCAGTCATTCGTGTATTCATTCCATCACTCAATGAATATTTATTGAGCATTTATAATTACAAACTGTGTAAGACCCCGAAGAAAAGGAACATAATTTTCTGTTGTGCAACAACAGAGCTTGACTAAGGCTGGGGGTCAGGGGGGCTCCCAAGAAGGGGGCATTTGAACCGAGACCGGGGAATGGAGAGGATAAGCATCCTGTATGCCTCCCCATTCCAGCCTCTGCGGCTTTGTTCTCCGTCCTTTCCACCAATTCCAGTCCTTTAAAGACTCAGCTCAATTTCCGTCCTCTCCGTGAAGTCACTTCCCAACAAGGCTGCCCGTGCCGGCGCCCTGCTGAGGGGCCCTGTAGGAATCAGAGCCCGTCTCCCACAGCCCACCAGCGAACAGACGTGCTGTCCTCTGTCGCAGTCCTGTGTCTCGCCTCCCCAGCCTAGCTCTAAGCACAGAGCAGTAGCTGTCCCTTCTATCTGCCTCTCATACACCCTCCATGAAGCTGGCCACCAAGAGGAGAGAGAGAACTATTTGCTGACTGAACCTCTGTGTGGACAAACGTCACATCATGAATGAACAATGCCAGCACCAGCTGGGCACAGAGGTGGGGTGGTGCAATTAAGACCTTGGCAGCCCTATAATTCACTGACTAATTTGTTCTTCCAATGAATCTTCCTGGCTGTAAGACATTGGGTGCTATTCTAGATCCAAGGGGATACATCAAGGAATCAAAGACCCCTCCTCTAGATGAATCTCCTATGTGGCAGAGCCCAACACACAGCAGTAAACATATAAATAATTTAATTCTATAATAGGCTAGAAGAGCAGAAGGAAAAAGAAATTGGGCAGGCAATGGAGTTTGAGAGGTCACAGGGCGGAAAAAGCAATGACAACTTTAAATCCGGAAGTCATGATAAGTTTCTCTGAGAAGATGATGCGTGAGCACAATCTTGAAGTCAGACCTGTGGTCACCTGGGGGAAAGTGTTCCAGATAGAGGGAATGGTCTGTGCAAAGGCCCTGAGGCAGGAACTGCCTGGTATATTAGAGAAATAGCCAAACAAATGTAGCTAAAACTGAGTGATCAGAAGACACAGGAGTACAGATTGAGGAGGCAAGGTGAGAAGGATCACAGAGGACCTGTGGGCCTCACAAAATATTTGGCTTCTGCTCCCGGTGAAGCGGATGTGTGTCCTGGCTCTGCTCGCTGTGAGAACGTGGGAAATCAGTTTGACATGCCCCGCCCCCACCACTGCTGCGCCTAGTGATCCCATTTGTAGACAGCAGTGATGCCGCTACTGGCAACATCACCTCCACCAGAGGTGACTGTGTTGAGGGCGACCTGAGATAAGGCTCTCAGTCCAACGACCGGAACCCGTAATCCCCGAGTGGGACACAACGGTTCACATTTGTTATCATGGCCACGTCGGCACGTCTATGATCTCCATTGGTTTTGGAAAGGGAGAGGCGTGACCCTTTAGCGAACACCTGCTGTTCACAGTAGACACTTTCCCTTATATCCCAACTCAGCCACTTCCCAAATCCTTGGGAGAAGAGGTCCAACCCCTCTTTTGTTAAAAAAATTTTTTAACATTTATTTAGTTTTGAGAGACAGAGAGAGAGAGACAGCATGATCATGGGAGGGGCAGAGAAAGAGGGAGACACAGAATCTGAAGCAGGTTCCAGGCTCTGAGCTGTCAGCACAGAGCCCGAAGCAGGTCTCAAACTCATGAACTGTGAGATCGTGACCTGAGCCGAAGTCAGACGTTTAACCGACTGAGCCACCCAGTTGCCCCCTGGCCCCTCTTCTAATTGATGTGCAAACCAAGGTTCCAGAGACGGGAAGTGGCCGAGGGTCTGACAGCCAGCTCACGGTTCAGCAGGACTTGGAAGACTCACCACGTTCTACTCAACCGGAACAAGAGGTAAAGGAGCAGAACAGAACTGCAGTGTCGGAATCTTTCTGCCAACGACACCCTCCCCGACAAGGATGCCCTTTGTGTAAACAAGGTGCAGAGACCCTGGAGAGGGCCGTGAGGGGCCCCATTCCTCAGAGATGCTGATGGGATTTCACATGATTATTCTTAGGAGTGTCCATCATATCCATTCTGTTTGTAACTTGAAATCCAATTTTCTAGAGCTTTGCTGAAAGATCCTTACGTTGTCATGGAAGAATAAGAAGCATCATGAACTGTAAGTACCAGCACGGACCTCAATATTTAGATATTCCCTGAAGCTCTTCTGGCCACACCATGGAGAGGAAGAGGGATGGCTTGGGCCCGGGTCCAGTATTTCTGTCCTTGTCCAGGAGGAAGAAATATTGGCACGTATGTATCAGTAATATAAAGGCTTTGCAGAATTTAGAAAAAAAATCTGTATGGAGTTCAATTTGAGCTCAGCATAATGAATTGTTGATACTGAATTCTGGTTTGATCTGATTGAATGTAGCTATTTCTTCCATGTCCTTTCCACACTTTTTTTTTTTTGGTCAGAACTTACAGGGACATTTTAGAAAGCTTACAGTTTCTGATTTGCAAGGACATTTGAATGGGGTGGGGGGAGACATGCCTGGTAGGATGTCTATAAGCACCTAGGCTCCCTATGTGTTCCCTCAACTGAATGCATGGGCCTTTCTGAGCTCATGTGTTATTCTGAACTCCTGAGCTACCACCTCAAAGAGTCATGGAACGTTCTGGAATTAAGAGCGGAGGCTGTGCTAACTTCCCACAGTCTTTAATTAAGATACGCTATCGTATATGGCATTTAGACTTGGCATAAATCAGAATGTGAGGCTTACACAGAATATGGTTATCACTTCACCAAAACCGTTGTTCAAACCTGATGGATTTCAGGTCAAGGAAGCCAGCCAAACATTCAGTGAATCCATCGATTGGGCTGCTGCCAATGGGCAACTTGAAAGAAATCCATTCTCCAGAGCTTGAGCTGCAGTCCATTGCAGCAGAACACCTCAGGAAGAACATTGTCTGAAGTTCATTTATAGGTGATCCACGACGAATTTGTGTAATAACTTATATTAACGAAGATCTAGAAACTTGAACACAGCCATGAGACGAAGGAACCTGCAAAATCTGCCTTGATCTTAGCAAGGACTTGCGTGGTAGGCAGCAAACACACAACAGCCACATTCCCCCTAAATTGTAACAATGGTGTAAATCACCAGGGACCATCAATTCTGTATGGACTGCACTTTGTCCTTATACCGGCAAACACATATGCACATACAACACACATACACACACACTGAAGGCTTTGCTATTTATTTGTTTCTCTTCCTTACGGTTGGCCAAAAGGCTAATTCTTGAGTAGTCACACAACACGGGTGTGCCCATGGAAAAGGGCCAACCACAGCTGGGTCAGCCTGGGGTCTCAGTGCCCCATTCATTTGCTTATTGACTAGAGTCTGGGCACATGGCCGTGAGTTGGTCAGAAAAAGTCCCTCTCCTGATGAAGTGGACCATCAAGTGGGGTTGAAGGGAGGAGACAGACAATAAACCAAAACTGGGTAAGTCTTGCGGTGATACGTGCTGTGCAGGAAAATGCAGTGGGTTAATGTCTCAGAGTTAAGGTCGAGGGGATCAAGGGTGAAGACCTGCTGCTTTGAGACAGTTGTCAGGGCAGACCTTTCTGGTGTGTGACGTTTGAGCATAATCCCGAAGAAGGTCAGTGTGCGAGCCATGTAGATGTCTAGGGGAAGAACATTCCAGAAAGAGAGGACAGAAGATACAAAAGCCCTAGAGTGGGAGAATGCTTGGTGTGTCTGGGGAAGGGCCCGGAGCCCAACGTGGTCAGAACAGAGGGACCACGGGTGAGAGGAAGGCTGAGGTCAGGGGGGTCATGAGGCTGTAAGGACTTCCAGTCTGAGTGAGCTGAGAAATCACCCTGTTCAAATCAGTCTCTTCCTTAGGCTGGAATTTAAAAGACAGGATGGGTAACAGGGGTGCTGTATGGGTGTTAGTCAAGGGCATAGAATCAGACAAACTTAGGTCTGAATCCCAGCTCTGCCACCTACTAGGTGGGTGACCGGGGACAGACTATGCAGCATCTCAGAGTCTCAGTTTCACTACCTATAAAATGGATGCCTCCCTCACCAGGGCCACTGGAAGGACCAAAGTAGACAGTGAATGTGGAGCATGTGGTTCAAGGTCGGGTCCCCAGGGCCTGAGAGATGTCCCAGTCTTACTGCACCGTGGTTTTAATCCTTTAGAGATTTGACACTGCTCCCCAGCACCCCAGCTAGGGCTTATTAGTTCATGGCAGGAAATTTCCCAGTAATCTATGGGGTGAAAATCTAATGCCAACTCTTCAGTTCACCAACAACCTCGTTTTGGCTCCTGGGGGAGCCAGGGAACACCGTGGCTGGAGTTCTCACTCCAGACTAACCAGTTTTCTGGATGCCCTCAGTTATAGCAGGAGGTTCCTGGGACTTTGGACATCTTCCATCTTCCATCTCCATTTCCCATAGCCCCTCTCTAAAGACAAGGATTCAAATGCAAGGGCAGAACACAGGCTTGTCTTGGCCAACCCTTGACCATCTGGGTTCAGGCTGGCCTCCAACGAAGTCATGGACACAGGAATGACCCCCCTTCGTCTCTCCTCAGGTCTGAACAGTGCACCCCCAGTGAGTCTCCAAAACCCATCTGGTCAGATAGCTTCAAGGGCCAGACGGAACTCCATTTTGTTAAAGTGAGACGGTTTTCATGTGATGCACTTCTAACAGAACTTTCTTCCCTGCTAGAGAATGCCAAACATCCAAAGCTCATGTACGAAGAGTTTATGTTAAACCAAAGCATATTTGTCAACGCAGAGATCAGGTTGGCTCAGCAAGCAGTAGGGACCTGGAGATCTACCTGGCCCTTCTTTCCCCTGGCAACGCAGCTTCGGAGCCATTAGTAGGGCCACCTGGTCGTTGTGCCAAAGATGTAGGAGGTGTTGGGAGAATGGCGTAGACGAGCAAAGGGGGCCTTCGCAATGTAAATAAACATCTTGGCTGTCTCTCTGGTGTTTGCCCCTACAAGGCCCCCTGTGTGTCTGTGACTTTTGGGACCATCATGTATAGCGCAAGTTGGGCACTGCACAATTCTAGGGGACACCCTTTAAGTCAGCATCTGCATGAGTGGTCCTCAACAGGGCTGTGCTGTGGTGGCTCTGAGCAGGGTGGGTGAACTCAGTCTCGCAGGCCAGGGGGCTCCCGTGGTCAGGAGCAGTGCGCCTTGGTGAAAAGGGCCTGGACCATGGCATCAGACCTGAGCTTGAATCCCAAACCTTTTATTTGCCACAGACTCTCATTGAAGGACCTAATTTCTCTGCCACAGCCATCTGATCTGCAAAATGAAGTAATTCACCTTCTGAGCTCAGCCATGGAGGGGACGAAATGAAAGCAGGTATATGAACTTGAATAATCTTGAGTGTACAATCTTCCTGTGGAGTATAATCTTGGGGCCACTACACCCTTTAATCTTCACAATGCTCTGTGGCCCTCATTCCCTAGCACGGACAGCTGAGGTTTAGAGAGGTTAAGCAGCTTGCCCAAGGTTCTCATGTTAACTGGGCCTCTTTCCATTTTGTCAGGAAGCCAACTCAAGCCAGCTCAAGCGAAAGGGTGGATTTTGTTGTGTCAGGTAATAGAAATGTCCAGGTCTGCCTTCAGGCACAGCTGTATCCAGGTGCTTAAGGTAGCAGTCGGCTTGCCCAATTACCCTGTGCACTTTCACTATTGCCATGGCTGCCTTCCTTCTTAGGAAGGGGCTCTTTCTGTGCAGACAGGGCTGGTGTGGAAGGTTTCTTAGTGCCTGTCTAAGTGCCTGGGAAAGTCCCTCTTTCCCAACAGTCCTAGTCAAAGTCCCAGGAGAGAGCTTTGATCAGCCAGGTCTGGGTCACAGGTTCACTTCTGGAGCCAGGGTGTAGGAATCTGGCCACGTGCAGCATGTGGACCAAAAATGAGGGAGGAATTAGATTCTAAAGGGACAGGTCCACTATGGTCACAGAGTGGGTCCGTGTAGGAACGGGGATGCGGATCCAGTGGTGCTGGTAGTGTTGGTAGATGGCGTCTGCTAACCAGACCCACCACATTGCTGTTATCATCGTGGCTGCATGCCTTTGTGGGTAACTCAAGTCTTCAGAAGGCTTGATTTCTGGGTAGCATTTGAGTTTTTTCCTAAGAAATTTTATATCCCTCAGCTGCCCCATTGCTGTGTCAGAGATGTTTTTAACAGGAACGCAAATTAACAGATGTGAAAAAACACACAAAAAAGAATAAAAAGACCACGGTGCCAACTATTTCAGGATATCACCACATCATGACCCTCTGAAAAAAGAGAAGAGAATACACTATTTTCTTCCAGTTTACAGAGGAAGAAGTAGAGAAGTGTTTAGATAATTTGACCAACTGCAACCTGAAGTTTGTGTTCAGGTAAGGATGAAACCCAAGCCTCCCGATTTACAGCCCAAAACTTGTCAGAGGACAGTGTTTCTCCAATTCTATTCCAAGGAACACTGGGGTTCCAAGGAAGTGCATTGCTGGGGGCAGGGGCCAAAGAGGCGGGGCCTTAGAATCGTCAAACCAGTGTCCACGGGACTAGCTCCTTGCCTTTTCTGCTTATAGAAATAATAATTTGTGCAAGTTTTTTAATGTTTATTTATTTATTTTGAGAGAGAGAGAGAGAGAGAGCGAGCAGGCAAGGGGCATAGAGAGAGAGGGAGAGAGAGAATCCCAAGCAGGCTCTGCACGCCAGCACAGAGCCCGATGCGGGGCTCGAACCCACGAACTGTGAGATCATGACCTGAGCCAAAGCAGGCCACTCAATCAACGGAACCACCCAGGTGCCCCAAGGCTTCACTGTTCTTAAGAGTTACAGAACCACTGCTGTAGACCAAGTCAGCCCTGAGACAAAGAAGCCCCAACCCATTTCACAGCCAGAAGTGAACAGAATTGGGGAATATAATCACATGAGCTTCCACAGGGGAAATGCTTTTTCTACCAGGATCGTAAGGAGAACGTCAGGGAATAAAATCTGAGCTTAGGCAATGGCCTACGTGTGTTCACGTGGCCCACAGAAGGACATCTGCTATCTCTCGGAGACCCACGTCCCTCCTGGACCACACACTTAAAAGTCACCAGTGGTGAGGCTCTCTGTGTATTACACCCTCTGGGTATAAGGATGGTCCATAGATACTGTTTAGCTGAATTTGATTGTAAGGCATTGTCTGTTTTTAACCCTTTAGGAACATCTGGACCAAATAAACCATATAGTAAGATTCTTCAGTTTGGCTTTCCTCGCTTGTATGTACAGGGGAAAGATAGTAACAAAAGTAAAATGCAAAAAACAATGTTTCATGTACGTCACCAAAAATAAAGCTCTAGGAGGGTGGGATGCTGCAGACTGACCCTGGATGTGCCTTACGCACTGTGCGGCCCTTTGTTCTGGGAAAGGCTAATATTATACGTCTTCTGCTACGGTGCTGAAGGCAACGGAGGGCTCCCCCCCACCCCCGGACTTGTTACAGTGATTTAACTCATGCCCTCACGCTGCCTGGGCAGATGTGCCTAGGGCAGTTAGCTGAGTAAACACAGACCTCACAGGTGTGCTCTGAAGCATCCTCCCATCAGATCTCATCAGAACACAGAATGTGAAACTCACCAGCCAAAGCCAAAGCCCCGGCTCCAATTGAAGTTTAAAATAACAAAGGTAGAAATACTGATTTGCCTATTTCCTTCTCTGTTCACTGTGGTCTGGTTGAATGGGTTCCTTCGCTGATGAAATTCCTCGGAACTTTTGCTCTGCCATACACGGTGAGCATATCAAAGGCGGCCCTTCCAAATCCTAGTCACCGAGGTTTTAAAAACTCAGTTTGCAAAGTAATGTCACAGGTTTCAGAGAATTAGCCTGAGACCCCCACGTACCACACGCATGTTCATTACTTTATTATCCATATCTTCTCACCTGTACAATAGGACACCAGCCAGAGCACAGGCTGTAGTCTGTAGTTGAACAATTCATTTGTAGCTGTTCATTTAGACACTGGAAATGTCTAACAGACCCTAAACCTGGAGCTCTACAGGGCAGGTAAGGGGTTCAAGGCCCACGTCAGCACTTTGGAGAGAGATGCATAGGAATCTTGTGGCTAAAAGAGTCTGGGAGACCCTTCTTGGAGAGTCCCCATGCCCCCAGCACAGGGAAGTTGTGCAAAGGTTTGAATAAAGGCACCTGGTCAATGATATTCAACCCCGAAGTTTTCATTCGAATCTGCTTATAATCCAAAGCCTACCTGCCGTTTGGGAAATGTGGGCTGCTGGCCATCTAATGGCTCCGGATCACAGTTCTGTCACTGTCCCAATATGATAATGGTAAGGACAGCAGCTGTGCTTTGGAGGGTCTTCATAGGAAAGGACGTGTCGAGCACTAACCAGGGATATAGAGATGTGTCATCTCTCATGGGAACTCTCCTCATGTTCTCCTAGGATGGAGATTTCAAAGCCATGGTCGGAAGATGGATCATCTCAATTAATATTTTAAAACTCACCGGGAGCTCTTCTCTGAATCATGTGTGAGAACAATGATTTATTGTGGACAGAAGGTGATTAAAAACCATTTACATCCTCTTAAGGCATACTGTGTAAGACGGACCCTGACACACGCAGAATATGCCCTCATCCCTGAGACACGCGGGACACAGGTGAATTCTCTGTGGGGCGGCGCGAACAGACCACAGGCCTCGGGCACTCCTGTCCTGTGACAAGAGAGGGACCTGGAGGGGCAGAGGGTTCACGGGCAATAAGATGAGAGGCAACAGGGCAGGGGGGTGAAAGACCACAGACTTCAGACTGAGGTTCAGAGCCTGTCTTTCCTACTTTCCCTCTCTGTGACTTTGAGAAAGCCACTGGCTTTCTCTGAGCCTCAGTTTACTTCGCTGTGAAACAAGAATAAGAAATTATCTTTACGGGGTCATTGTGAAGAGTAAATAAGACATATTTATGATTGTGTGTAGTATACACTGGCAAGGTACGCTCTGCATAGCGACCCCGAGCTACCAAAAGACAAACTTCTCCCCTTTGAAAATGCTCCATAAAACTCACATAAGGAGGCACTTGGGTAGCTCAGTCAGTTGTGTCTGACTTCAGCTCAGGTCATGATCTCATGGTTCATGAGTCTGAGCCCCGCATCAGGCTCCCTGCTGTCAGCACAGAGCCTGCTTCTGATCCTCTGTGCCCTTCTTTCTCTCTGCCCCACCCCCACCCATGCTCTCTCTCTCAAAAATAAATAAACGTTTAAAAAAAACCCTCACATAAGAATGAAAAATAGAGGTTCCTGGGTGGCTCGGTTGGTTAAGTGCCTGACTTTGGCTCAGTTCATGATCTTGTAGTTTGTGGGTTTGAGCTCCACGTTGGGCTCTGTACTGACAGCTCAGAGCCTGGAGCCTGCTTCAGATCCTATGTCTCCCTTTCTTTCTGTCCCTCTCCTGCTCGTGCTCTCTCTGTCCCTCAAAAATAAATAAATGTTAAAAAACAAAGAATAAAAAGTAGAGGATCATCTGTCCTTTCCCATAAGCTTACTGAGCAGTTGGTATGAACAACTGAACTTGAACCGACAGGCTGGGGGTTTCAGACCAGAATTCCCAGGGGTACAGTTCCTGGGCGGGGAGCCTCTATCTGGCCATCATTTCTGCACATGCAGAAGCCTGACTTTTATTCGTACTTACAGAAGTGTCCTGGTGACGGGCTCACCAACACACAAGATGCTGAGAGATGGACCAGGAGCTAATTTCACGACTTCCTAGCGGAGGATGGGCCTTTGGCCTGCTTTACTCAGATCCAACCACAGACCAGAAGTTGCTCAGAGTGTATCCAATCAGAAGACAGGAGTTGGATCTCCCAAAAAATTCCTCCCTCTAGCCAGTAAAGACGGATTAATTGCCTAAAAAACAATGCTCTCTAGAGAGTCTCATTTTCCTTGCTTGATCCTGATAAATTCTGACAAATTCCTAATCTCCAATTTCATTTTCCTTTTCTTTGCACCAAGAGCACCAGCAAATTTACAACAACATGCTTCTATACATAGAAATTTCCATAGAATTCTCTCTAGGTAGAATTTTTTTTTTTAATTACTCGTGCGTTGACAGTCACAGGAGTAGCCACTACCTACTGAGTGCTTACTATGTGTCCCGCGCACTGTGAAATGCTGTAACTTACACAATCTTCTTTAATCGCCATTAACAAGCCTGCGTAGCCTTAGACTTTACTGGTGAGGAGACCAAGGCTCAGGGAGGTTAAGTAACTTTCCCTGGGACCGTGCGGCTGGGAAGTTGTGAAGCTAAAATACAAACTGAGACCTTCCTGACTTCTCATCCACTCTACCTTCAGTAAGATTTTTCCAGGGTCCTATAAGGGTCACATCTGTTTGACCCACGGATCATTTGAATGGCCAGGGGATAAACTCTAGTTCCACTAGCAACTCTGTAAGGACAGCTCCTGTAATGGGCAGGTCTAGGGATGCCGAATCATGTCTCTTATAGTTTCTGTTGCAGATGATGACATTTTCTGAAGGCCCCAGAGCCTGGAACCATTCTTAGGGTCTTCTCCACACAGCCTGTGCCTACAGTATGCACAGAGACTCCTGGTTTTGCTCTAGCCAGGAGGGAGTAGCTTGTTTCACTGATGGCCATTTGAAGAGATGTGTTTCGTTGACTTTTTGGCACTGTTTAAATGCATTGGAAACTGGGGAGCTAGAGCTAGTTTTCCCAGGGACCCCTTTATTCACCTTTAGGAGAAGGTGGCGGTCAATTTCAGCATCTTTCGTTCCAAATCAGCAGCCAGAGAAATGCCACGAACCTTCCTACAATGCTTTTGCCTTTCATAGCAGTTGTGTTGACTCGGTATCCAGATGCAACGGGCTTCAAAAAAAATTCCCTGCTTAAAGGTGATGCATTATCAGTTGAATAATACGTGATCAGAATACCTAAGGGGCTATCGTTTGTTAGTTTGTTTGTTTAAATGGCAAATTTAAGCAATCACTTTATTTTATTTTTTGTTTATTTTTGAGTCAGAGAGACAGAAAGAGTGGGAGAGGGAGAGGGACAGAGAGACACAGAATCTGAAGCAGGTTCCAGGCTCTGAGCTGTCAGCACAGAGCCCAATGCGGGGCTCAAACTCACAAACTGCGATCATGACCTGAGCTGAAGTCGGATGCTTAGCCGACTGAGCCACCCCGGTGCCCCAACAACCATTTCTTATATTACTGTCTAGGTGAATGCTTTCTAATTCACTGCTAGAATGTCTCTTTGGCACAGCTGGAGTGTCACCTGATGCTGGATCAAGAAGTCACTCTCCAGTGACATTCAGTGATATTTCCTATCAAAGCAGAATCCATCGGCCTCCAGTCCCGCTCTGCAGGCATGGCTGGAAAGTGAGTGCACATAAATGACATCACAGTGGCATCAGACAGGGGACAGCACATACTCAGGTGGTGCCACACTGCTGGGACCGTCACGAGAATCCCCAAACGAGACACAGCTGTGTGCGCCGGCACAGACCCACAGGTGCTGTCCCTGGACCTCAGAGTCCCACTTCTTCCCATTTCTCTGCAAACCTTCAAGCAGCCCATTGCGTCCCCTGCCCCTCGGCTACGCTTTCTCTTGCATGTGTCACATCTCCCCACTCTCCTGCCCATAGCCCTTGGAATCTGTCTTCATCCCCCCCACCCCCACACTTCCTCTTGCCAGACCGAGGGTGACACCAGTGACATGCCCCGTGGCACGTGGGCACACTCTGGAGGTGAGCTTGTCACCTTAGTGTGGGTTCTTCCAGCAGCAGATCCGAGACAAGGACACAAGTGAGGAAAGGGCTCCCTGGGGAAGCAGCGCTAACACTGGAGGGAGGAAGGGAAGGGACACAAGGAAGGGCAGATGGCCTAGAAGTGTCTCCCAGTGTGGCACCAGGTGGCTCTGTCAGGGAAGCCTTCGACTCTTGATTTCTGCTCAGGTCAGGATCTCACAGTTCATGGGTTCCAGCCCCACATCGGGCTCTGCGCTGACAGTGCAGAGCCTGCTTGGGATTCTCTCTCTCCCTTTCTCTCTCTCCCCCTACCCTGCTTGCATGTTCTCTCTCCATCAAAATAAATAAACTTTAAAAATGGAGGGGAGCACTTGTGGGGAGAAGCACTGGGTGTTATATGGAAACCAATTTGACAATAAACTCTTATAAATTTAAAAAAATAAATAAACATTAAAAAAGCATTTTAAAAAAAAAGTGCCTCCTCCAGACTCTACACCTGAAAAATATATAATCCAATGAAGAACTGGGCAGAAGACCTGAACAGACACTTCTCCAAAGAGGACCTCCAGATGGCCAACAGGCACATGAAATGATGCTCAGTGTCACTCAGCATCAGGGAAACACAAATCAAAACCACACTGAGATACCACCTCACGCAGGTCAGAGTGGCTACAATGAACAAATCAGGAGACTATAGATGCTGGCGAGGGTGTGGAGAGATGGGCACCCTCCTGCACTGTTGGTGGGAATGTAAACTGGTGCAGCCGCTCTGGAAAACAGTGTGGAGATTCCTCAAAAAACTATCCATAGAACTCCCTTATGACCCAGCAATAGCCCTGCTAGGGATTTACCCAAGAGATAGAGAAATGCTGATGCATAGGAGCACATGTACCCCAATGTTCATAGCAGCACTGTCAACAATAGCCAAATCATGGAAAGAGCCTAAATGCCCATCACCTGATGAATGGGTCAAGAAGATGTGGTTTATATACACAACAGAATACGACATGGCAATGAGAAGGGATGAAATCCAGCCATTCGTAGAAATGTGGGCGGACCTTGAGGGTATTATGCTAAGTGAAATAAGTCAGGCAAGAAGGACAGATACTGTATGTTTTCACTCATAGGTCTAACAGGAGAAACCTGACAGGAGAAACCTAACAAGAGACCATGGGGGAGGGGAAGGGGGAAAAATAATTGGGGAGCAGGAGGAAGGTAAACCATTAGAGACTCTTGAATACTGAGAACCAACTGAGGGCTGATGGGGGAGGAAGAGAGGAGAAGGGGGGTGATGGGCATGGAGGAGGGCACTTCTGGGGAAGAGCACTGGGTGTTACAGGGAATCCAACTTGACAATAAATGAAAAATAAATAAAGAAATAAACTAAAAATAAAAAAGTGCCTCCTATTAAACCTGCCACCTTGGAGGGTGCTTGAGGCTCTCAGGGGGAGCTTTGGAAAACGGTGCCAAGTACAAGTTTCAGAATTATTCTGGCCAACCCCGGAGGGCCACGGGTCGGTGGCTACATTCTTATTAGCGCAGCTGGTCTACCCCTGGAGGCAGCACAGCGTTGGGCGGTTCTGGTGGGAGAGGGGAGGAGAGAGGGAAGAGCCCTTATCGGCACAGAGAAGCAGACAGTAGCAGCTGGAACCCAGCTGGAGCACCCAGAAAGGTCCGCAGAATACGGACCGGGTAGGGACTGTCCATTTCCACCTGCTATACACAAGAGAGCAGATCTATCCAAGATCATCTGTGTCACCTCCCAAGCACATCTTGGTCCCGTCCACTTCTCCACTTTCAACCACTGCCCTAGTGCTAGGGAGTCTTACCCCTGAGTGTCTGGATGAATACAACAGCCCCTGGACTGGTCTTCCTACTTTGACAAATTAAAAAAAAAAATGTAGCATATGATACAATAGTTCACACACACTGAAAAAAACAGAGAGAATCCTGGGGCAGCGCTGTGTCTCCACCTGGGAGCTCAGCCGCATCTCAACACACCTTGCCTCCCTTCCTTCCTTAACGGCATGAAAGTTTCGTAGACGGAGTCGAAGCTCTCTGTGTGTTGTTTCTTGATCTCTTTCTCCTCCAGTCCTCCCAGGGGGGTCGATGTCCATCATTGCCATGTTTGTTCCTCTATTTTTGCTACACAGGTAAGTGTCCTAGACACATAGGTATGGCATGTGTGTGTAAGACGGCCCCCCAATGTTTTCAAACTTACTACACTGACATCATGCCGAATAAATCATTCTAAAAAATTTTTTTTTTTCTTCTGGGCATTGCGTTTTTGCAATTGCATCCCCACGGATGCATGCAGCACTGGTTCCATCATTTTGACTGCTGGGTAGTATTACAGTGTGCAAGGATGGTATGTAAGACGGTGGGCAAGGACACTGCAGGTTTTCACCTGGTTTTCCATTAGTGGGTTACAGGGCTGTCCCTCCCCCCAGACACCACAGAAAGGTTTTTTTCCCCCTAGTATGGATAGTGCTGCAATAAGAATTTTTGGGCTTTACCAGTTTCTTTATAAGCATGTGGGAGCCTTTTTTGGGTATATTCCTAGAATTGGAAATGCTGAATCTTAGAATATGCACATCCACAGTGTTACTAAATATTGCCAAATTCCTCTCTAAATTGAACTAATTTGCACTCCCACGGACGGGGTATGTGGAGTTCTGTTTCTCTACCTCCTCATCACCAACGCTTGCTGTTGTCATTATTAATTTTCGCCAGTCTGGTTCAAAACATGTCATGAGCCTTGGAGGTTTCTCCGCCCTGGCTTTCTGCCCCTCCTGTAGCATCCGGACAGACGGCCCCTGCCAGGGTTGACGGGGGTGGAAAGATCCCGTGCCTCACCGTGCATCGCCCCGATGCCTGGGGAGGTCCAGCACCCTTCCTCGGTGCTGATAGGCCATTCAGGTCTTTTGTGAATTTTCTATTTATACCCTTTCTCTTCAATTCTATGATATTAACCAGCTTGTTTTTACAGAACTGTGTTTTTTCAAATATTCTGGATTCTGCCTATTTCTGTTTGTTTGATGTGTAAGTACCTATTTCTACTCTGGTTTTTGTTTTTCCTTTGTGCTGACCTTGGTCTTCTAGACATTTTCAACTGTAACCCAGTCAGATTTACCATATTTTCTTAATCACGGGTACATTTTGAAGAAATGTCATAGGGTATGTTCCCATATTGTCTCGTAAATGTGTGAAAACTTCACCTTTTTAAGTTAGGTTTTCTCCATTTGGGATTGATTTTTATGGATTGAGGGAAGAATTTAATTGATTTTTTTTGCACGAAGAAAAACGGCAATCTCAGTACTACTTTTTTGGTCAGTTTGTGCTTTTTCTCACTGATTTATGATGCCACACCTATTATTAAGTTCTTTTATACATACGACATTGGCTCTGAGTGCTCTCTTTCACTCCATGGATCCATCTATCTTTGACTCAGTATCATAGTGCCTTAATTACTACAATTTTATAGTGTCTATTTGGGCAGGAAAGTCCCTTCCCCATACTGTTAAAAGTTTTGTTGCCCCCCTGCTTTTCCATATAAATTTCCATAGAAAATTCTGCAAGGCTCATGATTAGAATTATATTAACCTTATATACAGAGTTGGGAGAATTTCCATTTTAAAACATGGATTCTCTTCACTAATGAATATGGCCTATCATTTCCATTTCTCTGAGTCATCTTTTATGCCTTTCAGTAAGTTAGAAATTACCCTATAAAGGTTTATTCCTAGGTACCTTTAAGTTTTTATTGCTAGTATATATGACATCTTTGTAAAACCATATTTTCTAATTATTTTGACTGATGTGTACACGGAGTTTTGTATATCTGCGTTTGTTCCCAGCAAAATTGCTGAATTCCCAACTTAGTTTTATTACCTAGTATGTACAGCCTTTGAGTTTCCTAGGTACAAAATTGTGTCTTTAAGTTGTTGTGTGGTTTTTTTTCTTTCCAATTCTTAAGCCTTTGAGCACTTTTATTGTAGGTGTCTGCCAACCAAAGCAGAGAGCATGCAGATTTTGTTTTTTCGTCAGGGAGTCCGTCTTCTACATGCTGGGATTAGTTTGTTCATACCGTTTGTGATTCTTGATACAGTCTGATTTATTTACCCAGACATTGGGATTTCTTCTGCCACTCCTATTTTGCACTAGCTGGGTGTTGTGTGTGCTCCTTGGTCTCCCCGCTTTGCTTCCCTAGTAACTCCTGTACTGGCTATTCGCTTTTACTCTAACGTACTGCTGGGGCACCTGGGTGGCTTAGTCGGTTAAGCATCCGGCTTCGGCTCAGGTCATGATCTCACGGCTGGTGGGTTCGAGCCCCGCGTCAGGCTCTGTGCTGACAGCTCAGAGCCTGGAGCCTGCTTCGGATTCTGTGTCTCCCTCTCTCGCTGCTCCTCTCCTGCTCTCTCTCTCCCTCAAAACTAAATTTAAAAAAACATTAAAAAACATATTGTTTCTATTGTGTATCTTCATTCACTTCCTTAATAGTCTCTGAGTCATAACTTTATACTTGTTGATTCATTTGATACTTGTTTATATTTAACTGTATATTTTCCAGTTTCATGGCTTAATGCAGCTTTTTCTGTCTTTCTTGGGTTTTTTTGTCCTTCTTCCTGAAGTAGACCTGTGAGCAGCTCCTTCAGGAAGGTTCTCTTAGTGGTAAACTCAGCCTTGCCCACCTGAACATGTTTTTATTCTGCCCGCACTTTTGGATGATAATTTGTTTTTGTAGGCAATTTAAAGATACCACTCCACTGTCTTCTGGATGATATTAACACCTGACAACCATACGGTCTCTCTGGTCATTGCTCCTGCACTTCTCCCCTGGGTGCGTTCACAGTCTGTGTATCTGGTGCTCTCCAGTTCCACTATTGTGTGTCTAGCTGTAGATTCACTTTTATCCTTCCTGTAATTCCCTGTACATTCTCAGTCTATAAATACATGTGGCCTGGTTTCATGGGGCTGCGGTAACAGATTGCCACAAATTCGGTGACTTGTAACAACTTGAATAAGTTCTAGAGGCCAGAAGTTGAAGAGCGGTGTCCCGGGCCAAAATCAAGTCACTGACAAGGCCATGCTCCCTCCAGAGGCTCTGGGGGTGAGTCTGTTACTTGTCCCTCCCACCTTCCTGGGGCTGTTGGCATTCATTGGTTATGGGCCATGTCGTTCCAATCTTCTGGGCCAGCATCTTCAAATCCTTCTCTGTCTTTCCATTGCCTTCTCTTCTGTGTGAATTTTCCTTCAGTTTCCCTCCTATAAAGGACCCTTGTGACTGTGCTTAGGGCCCACCTGGGGAATCCGTCTCAAGATCCTTCACTTAATCACACCTACAAAGACAGGTCCACCTAAGGTCACACTTAAGGGGTCCAGAGGTTAGAGCTGGATAATCTTGGGGGGGCATCATTCAGCCTGCTCTACATCTCTACTATCAAAAGTCGGTAAATTTTCAGCCAAAACAACTTCAAATATTGCTTTTTCCCAATTCTCTCTGTTCGCAGATTCTGGAACTCTGATTAAGAGTAAGTCGAATCCTTCCATTTACCCTTCTACTTCATTTAGCCTTTCTGTCAGGTTTTGTTTTTTGTTTCGGCATTATGACTTAATGCACTACGTCCTGAGTGATTTACACATGTCCATCTTCCTGTTTTTCTCCATATCTGATTAATCTGTTTAATTGTCATCTAAAAAGTTGGATTTATTATTTTTACCTAAAAATTCTTTTAAGCTATTTTTTTCCTTAGAGAGAGAGGGTGCAAGTGAGCCAGGGCAGAGAGAGGAGGAGGAGAGAGAGAATCCCAAGAGGGGTAGACAGAGAGAGAGAGAGAGAGAGAGAGAGAGAGAGAGAAAGTAAGGGACGGAGGGAGAATCAGCACTCACCTTAAGCGGGGCTCGAACTTACGAACTGTGAGACCATGACTTGAGGGAAAGTCAGATGCTCAACCGCCTGAGCCACCCACGGGCCCCTAAGCTATTTTTAAAACCTGCTTTTCTCTATCCTTGGAGTGTCTGTCCTACTCTATTTTTTAATAATGGCTTTAATCATTTTAAACATACTGCATTACCTTTTACGTAGTTATTTTACCTCGTCCCTCAGGTCACTCTCTCATCCAACTCTCGCACATGCTGACACTCTTCCTGTGCATTTGTGATTTGTGATTGGAAGCTCATTCTCAGTAGCACTTCAACTGTGAGAATTTTGTGTGGCCTGGGTTGAGGCTATCTGTCTCTCGGGAAGTCATGTGTTTGCTTTTCCTGGATTCCACATGGAATCTAGAATCCCCATCATTGTTTTTTACTGGTGTTTGTGTTCCTTCTCAACTTAGGGATGTTGGAGTGATGTAGGTAGTATAAATTTGAACCCCAAACTTATGTAAGAACAAGTTGTTGGTGTTAATTTTCAGAGGGAAGCACCCAGGTAGCTTCCCTCTATCGACCCTCTCATGGGGCCGGGGGCATCAGCGCTCCCAGAGTCCTCATTCTTGGGGAGACTCTCATTTCTCACTCCCTACTTCCCTGGAGTCCAAGACCTCAATTTCTGTACCTTCCTAGTCATAAAAACTCTAGTCCCAGTGTCATCAAGATAGTTTTTGACTTCCTGTTTTGCTTCTGGTCCCTTGGAACACTTATACTTTCTTGGGACTCATCTAGGCATCTTAAAATGATGTTTTACTCATTTGTCAAGCATTTTTAAGCATTTCTGTGGGAGAGTCATCTCCACAGTCACTATGCCCTAGCCACGCTAGTCTTTCCCACAGTTCCTAGAACACACCATGATTTTCTGTGAATAACAGTTCTGTGTTAAATAAAAACCCTCTGCCCGAAATTTTCCCCGACTGGCTTTTCTGCATCTTTCTGATCAGATTACATGTCAGCATCTCCATGAGGTCCTTCCTGACCTCATCTCCACACAGGACTTCCATTTTCCTCCATCACATCCTTCTCACTTCCTTCACGGAACTGATCATGATCTAAGACTGCCTTGTTTATTTATTTGTGCACTTGCTCGTGGCCATGAGGCTTCCTGGAACAGACAGTGCAGGGGTCTTGCCTGGCTTACCCCACTCTGTATTTCCAGCATCCACTCCAGTGCCTGACCCATAATGAGTACATTTCATGTAAGTATCTGGGGGATGGACAAAGGGGGGTCCCAAAGTCGCAGGCTCTCAAGAGACTCTGTCCACGCCCAGGACACACTTGGAATAAAGCCATGATGTTCTCAAGAGCTAGGAAAGGGGCGCCTAGGTGACTCAGTCCGTTAAGTGTCTGACTTCGACTCAGGTCACGATCTCACAGTGTGTGAGTTCAAGTTCAAGAGTTTGCCTAGAATGTTTAATTATAATCAAACCATTAGATTTCCCTCCTTGGTAGGTCCCCACTGGGGTGTCCTTCTTCCCTTGTGCAAGTCCTGGCTCTAGGGACAGCCTCTTGAATACTAGGTGCCGGCCTGCTTTACCTAAAGTCAAGCAAACCCATCCCCCAGTTCCCCACCGAGGTGATACATTGAGCTGAGAGTCAGTCAGTAAGTAAAAGTAGCGCACAGAATCCACACATAGTAGCAAATAATGGAATCTTAAAAAAACATTAATTTTCTCATTGTGAAAACAATATAATCACTTCCCAGGAGCTCAAAAAATAGAAAAAAGAAACCAATCATAATTTTAGACCTACCCTAAGCTGCAGTAATCATTCTAGTGAATATACAGCTGCTTTTTAAAATCATTTTTAGCTCCTTTTTTTTTTGGTCATCCTTTATCAAGTACTTACTATATGCATTATCTCAGTTTCTTTAATGTTCTGAACTAGGTGTGATCAATTATTCTCATTTAAAAAGGAGCTCACAAGGGCATAGAGAGGGCAGGTGACTCACTCAAGTCCCCAGCAGGCAGTGGGCAAGTGAAGACTTGACCCAGGTCTGTCTGATTCCAGGTCCTGTTGAAGCGTTTTCCTACAACTCTTGATCTGCTTTGACCCACCCTCTTTTTCTATGGGCGTGATCACATGTAACTTTGTATCTCCTCGCCTTGTGTTTTCCCCACTAAATATCACAACCTGTTTTTATCAGTTGTTGAATAGTCTACCGGTACCTCTTTTAATGATTAGCTATTCCCTCAGTCCCAACAAGGCCAAACTGTCCGCTTTGGGAAAGGAATTCACCTGATCTTGTAAAACTGAACATTTGCATACCCTACGACCCGGAAATTCTTCTCTTAGGAACATATCCTGGAGAAGAACTTAGAGGTGGGTCCCAGCTGCTGTCGACCAGCGGTTCACAGGAGAATCGTTCCAATGGAAAAACGAGCAGAGACCCAACTATCCATCGACAGGATGGATGCTCTAGCGCTGTCTGAATACACAACCATAGGCAATGGCATGCGTGAATGGTGCTCATGCAATACTGGGGGAACCAAGCTAGTCTCTAAAGCGACCATTTTTATGAAGCACAAAAACAAGCAAATCTGAGCAACGTTTGGACACTCATACATATCTCCTAGAACCATGTAAAACAAAAAAGATACTGAGAAACACAACTTTCAGATGGAATTCTGCTCTGAGTTCAATGTATTAATTCATCCAGTGAATACATAGTGAGCACTTACTAAGCCCCAGCTCCTCTGCAGCAACTTACTTACTCCTCACTCCATGAGCTATTTACTACATTTTAGAGATGAGGAAACCCAAGACTCAGGAAGGGTAAGTGTGATGAATAACTGCATCAACTTGGCTGGGCCATGGGATACCCAGATATTTGGTCAAACATTGTTCTGTGTGTTCCTGTGTTGTTGGATGAGCCTACTATTGAACTCAGTAGACTGAATAAAGCAGATTGCCCTCCTTAATTAGGGTGGGCCTCATCTAATCAGTTGAAGGCTCGAATAGACCAAAAAGGTTGACCATCCCCTGAGTAAGAAAGAATCTGTCCTGCCTCACTGCCTTCAGACTGGAGCACTGGCTCTTCCTGAGTCTCTAGCTTCTCAACTGACTCTGCAGATCTTGGGACTTCTCTGTCTCCATAATTGCATGAGTCAATTCCTTATAATAATCTCTTTCTTTGTGTATATACACACATCTCACTGGTTCTGTTTCTATGGTGCAGCCTGACTAACAGAGTAAGTAACACGCCTGAATGCCACCCAGCTAGTAAGTGGTAACAGGCCTATTGGACTTTAGAGCTGGAACCCTTATCCACTCCAACCTGTCACCCGTCCATCACAGCCTAAGACCACTCTCACAGGACCCCTAAGATTGAAAAATAATTTTATGTGTCAAAACTGTATAATCTGAATGGACAGTCCTTCTGAAAGCCTGTATGATTCTCAGTTTAGATGCTTCACGAGTCATACGCTTTCTTCTTCGCTGGGCATATAACCAATTTCTAATGTCACATTTGGACTCCAACAGGCTCGTGTCCAATACAAAGTATTCTATATTCCTCACTGGTTTCCTTCAGAGTAAAAGAAAGAATCTGCATTTCAAATCACTGTGTCTGTTGTTATGACAACTCACAGCCTGGGTCTGTTGTGAGCAGCGGTAGGCAGAGTCCCGCGCTGGAAAGCATTTCGTACATGAAATTCGGGGGGGCTCGACAAGAGGTGGTGGTATTCATTCACACTCGCCGCCGTCCGCCCCATCCCACCGCATACGAAGATGAAAATGTTTCTCGGCTCCCTTAATGCAAAAATGTACGAAACCTAAAGATTGCACAAAAAGCGTATCATCGGAGAGGCTCTCCCAGCAGGGAAGCCGGGCATTTGCGCTCTGTTCCGCACCCGACTTTGCAACACTGTGACAAAATGTCAGGCAACCGAGAGCACAGCGGAATTCACCGAGCGTCCTTCCAGTCCTTCCAGTCAGCGCATCTTACTCTTGCACATGCTCACGTCAACGACAAGAGGTTTCTGTTTGTGCACGTGTGTTTACGCCACGGTTTGGTTTTTGTGGTTACCAGTCCCCGTGATGGCTTTTGAGAATTTCCAGTAGTTTATTCTGTTGTGTTAAGTAACCATCGTAGGGCTACAGCCCGTTGTTCTTCTCCTCTGTGCAGACACTTAAACACTTTCTAGTTTTTCCTTTCTTTTCCAGAGTAAACGGTCCTGCAGTGAACATCTTCAGAGGTCTTGTAAGGCATCCTGGGCGAGCTCCCCTGAGGTATATGACAGAAAGGAAATTTCTGGGCACCTAATGTGCGCACTTTGTCACTTCTCCCTGATATTAACTAGATGGTACCAAATTGCTCCTGAAGGGAGTTATTCCGGCATGCCTTCTGCAAGGTCCCACATTCCCACCCCCTCACCACTGTGTGATCCTATCAGACTGTAAGTTTTCCCCAGCGGAGGGCAGTGAAACAATACAGTTCCCAGCCTCCTAGCGTGGTTAAGTCTCTCCTGCCACGTGCAGTGGTGTGCTGATTTTCATTCCTTTTTAAAAAAATTTTTTTGATGTTTTTATTTAGTTTTGAGAAGGAGAGACAGAGTAAGAGCAAGAAGGGGCAGAGAGAGAGAGAGGGAGACACAGAATCTGAAGCAGGCTCCAGGCTCTGAGCTGTTAGTGCAGAGCTTGACGCGGGGCTTGAACCCTGAGACCACAAGGTCATGACTTGAGCCAAAGTTGGACACTTAAGTGCCTCAGCCACCAAGCTGCCCCTGACGTATTAAGTTTCTATATATGTTTGTGTCTACCTCTGAGATCTTTATTCTCTGCCATCAATCCAGTAGTCTATTTCTGTATTAACATCACACTGTATTCACTATGATAACATCAGTCCTGGTAACAATTTTCTTGTTCTTTTTCAGAAACGTTTTGGCTATTATGCTTAGATGCTTACTCCTTTGTGTGAATTTTAGAACCAGTTTCTCTGTTTTTATCAAACTGCCCCCCTCTACCCAAAAAGAATCCCATTAGGACTTAGACTGAATTGTTTTGAGTTTATGAATTAATTTGGGCGAGAGTTGATATTTATAAAATTTATCTGTTGAGTCTTCTCATCAAACAATATGGCGTGTATGTATTTTCAATTATTTGAGTCCTTTATGTCTTTCAATATATAATTTTGTCTATGAAGTTCTTGCAAGGCTTTTCCTAGATTATTCATAGTTAAGTCAGGTTACAAGCTTGCTATGTGAATCAAACAAGGTAGAAGAAGTGAATGCTTAGAACACAGGTAGGAACTCAGTTAAGTGTCAGCCATTATTAATATCTGTTGCCATGTGGACAGGCTATTTTTCCTATTATATTTTCTTTTTTTCCTATTATATTTCCTAATATAGTTTATGGTTTATAGGAAATCTATTGATTTTTTTAAACAGCAGACCTCATATGCAATAGCCCTTTGGGATTCTCTTTCTACTTGCAAAATTTTATGTGTACATCTTCTTAGTTGTTCTGAGCAGATAGTCATAACTTCTGAAGATAATGAAAGTATTATGTTTGCTTTCCAAGTCCTTGTGCCTGTTTTTTTTTTTTCTTTTTTATTATTGTACTGTATCGGCAAAGATTTTAAACATGGTGTTGAATAACACATAGGAAAGCAGGTGCCTTTGCCTTGTTCTGAATTTTCCTGGAAATGCTTCTAGAATTCACAATCAAGTATCAAGCTGGCCTTCAAGTTTTAGCACTTCTTTTTATCATGTTAAGGGCAATGTTACCTATTTTCAGTTACTGGTAAGAGGTTTCTCTCTTTTTTTTTTATTTTTTAAATGTTTATACATTTTTGAGAAAGAGACAGACAGGGTGCCAGTGGGGAAGGGGTAGAGCGAGAGAGGGACACACAGAATCGGAGGCAGGCTCCAGGCTCCGAGCCGTCAGCACAGAGCTCGACGCGGGGCTAGAACTCATGAACTGTGAGATCATGACCTGAGCTGAAGTCGGACGCTAAACTGACTGAGCCACCCAGGCGCCCTGCTATTTTTTTTTTAAACCATGAAGTATATTGATCACTAATTCTGTATCTACTGAATAATCGAATTACCATTTTCCTTAAATCGGTTCAGGTCCTGAGTTCCACTGATAGATGTTAAAATTTCATACCACCCTTGCATTCCTAAGGTAAGGCTCATCAGTCACAATGTATGTATTTTAATAACCTTCTGGATTCAATGTTCTGATACCTTATTTAGGATTCTCCCACCTGTGCTCTAGAAATGAGACTGACCTACAGCGGTATGCTCTCATACTGGGAAAGTTCATAAAATTGGTCTTTCCTCCCTCTTTCCTGCTTCTAAAAACTTACATTCAGAAGAGATTACCTGCTTTTTCAAGCTCTGGTAAAACTCAACATATCCTGGGCTCAGGTCATCCTTCCTACCTGGAATCCTTCCTCCTCTCCTCACACAAAACATTCTCAAGGGTCCGGGTCCTGCTCAAATACCAGCACAACTGTGAAGCCTTACTTGACCGTCTCCCCCCCCCCCCGCCCCCCTCTGGAAATCCACTGCACTTGCTCCTTCCCCGGCGGCCCCAGACCGGTCTGTTTGTCCCACGCTTGTGGCATGGATGCTTCGTTTTCTTGTTCTTTGGATGCGACCTCACGGCCCTCAAAGTGCTGAGCACAAGGCCGCGTCTTCGGCGCCCCCTCGTGCGGATGTCAAACGTCTAGATAGCATTTTTGCTCCTGCCCATCGTGTCCCAAATGCACACACATATATACACACAAGGCGGAGAGGAATATCGCGAAAAAAGTTTTTTTAATGTGTAAATCAGTTTCTGATGCTAATTCTTGCGATCAGATCACATCCAGCAGGGCCTCCCTCTTATGCAAGTGGGCTCCACACTGATGGGCAGGGCAGCCGGGGCTGGGCCTGGGAGAGTGCTGCTGGGCACTGACAGTTACTGAGGATTAATGGGCCAAGCAAAGCTCTGGGTTACGTCCTTATCACAACGGTTTATTACTCTGCACACTAGTCAGCGCAGAGCCCAGTGCAGTCCGTGGTGTGGCTTGGAGACAGCAATCCATTCCTCCTTTGCCGCCTCTGCCCAGCACGGGGCTCCGTGTGGATGCTGGCTAAGAGGCTAGAGAGTTCCAGGCCCAGCCCGATATCGGTTCTACGTCCTTAAGCTACGTGCATCTGTACAGTGTGTGGGCTGGGGGAGAAAGTGCCTCTCGAGGAGTGCATATTTCAGTGGGTAAATTGGAGAAGATTTTAAGTGTCCGTCTAGCACTGTGACTTTATGATCTGTGAGAGCTCACAGTGCAAAGAGTCTGAGTCTGGCTTGGGCAGCTTTAGATCCACTGACAATGGGGCTTCTCAAGGCCAAGTTATTTCCACGCTGCTCGTGAAGATGTGGATATTGGGGCGCCTGGGTGGCTCAGTTGGCTAAGTGTCCGACTTTGGCTCAGGTCATAATCTCACGTTTGTGGGTTTGAGCCCTGTGTTGCGTCGGGCTCTGTGCTGACAGCTCAGAACCAGGAGCTTGCTTTGGATTCTGTGTCTCCCTCTCTCTCTCTGCCCCTGCCCACTCATGCTCTGTCTCTCTCTGTCTCAAAAATAAATAAAATATTTAAAAAATTTTTTTAAATGTGTGGATATTTCTTGTGATTCTCTTAGGATAAAAACTTCCTGAGCTGGTGTCAGAGAAAGACACGTGAACGAAAGGAGCATCTTAGCACTGTGCGCTTGTCTCTGGCACCCCGAGGGGGAGGGCGGGAGGGGTTCAGTGTGTTTAGAAGCCCCTGGAGCTTACAAGAGGCCTGGGTTTGCGGAATCACATATTCGGGGAGAAGTGCAGGAACCGTCACCCCCCCCAAAATGGATGCAGTAACTGTGAGATCAGTCATTTTTAAAAATTCAGTGACTGTTTAGTGAGCGCTTCATACCCAAATCTGCTAAGTCATGTGGGAAAATGATGAAATGACCACCACGTGGCTACTGTCGCAGCCCAGTAGGGGACTGGAGAGATTCACTTGTAAAGGGCTGTGAGGGAGCCAGGGAGGGAGGGTGACTGACAACCAGAGCCCCCGGGAGCCTTCCTGAGAGACAAAGAGCGGGACAGCCATGAAGGATGTGGCGAGGGGGGGCTCATGATCGCAGAGCAGAGGGTGGGAGAGGGGAGTTAGCATGATTTGAGGGAGCACGTACAATGCGGTGAGAAAACAAGAGGCATCGTGAAGGTCTCCGGCTACTACCCAAGACAGAGGGCTTTGCAACGGTCATGTGACTTCAGTGCCTCCCACTGGTGACTCATGAGCCTGCCTCAGTGCCCAGGACTGGTCTTAATGGGTTGCTACCTGCATGTTGTTGAGAGAGTCCTGGGTACCTGTTTTCCTTCCCATTAGCTTTACCAATGACCATCAAGGTATTTGGGCTTCCCACCATGAAATTCACCTTTCCATGATAAAATACTATCTAAGAAACATACTTGTTAAGCAAAGGTATGTTACTTAAGAGGGGTGACTTTTGAACAAGTTAGCTGCTATAGGAAAATCCTTGTCCAAGGGTAACAAATGCCCTGAGTGGGAAGGGGCACAGGGAGGTGCAAGGCCTCCACGGCGGTGGGGGCGGCCCCAAGACTTTCCTCGGTAAGTAATCTGGGTGCACAGTGCAGAATGGTGAGGGGGTGCCTGGGTGGCTCAGTCGGTTAAGTGTCCGACTTCGGCTCAGGTCATGATCTCACAGTTGGTGGGTTCAAGCCCCGCGTCCTGCTCTGTGCTGACAGTTCAGAGCCTGGAGCCTGCTTCAGATTCTGTGTCTTCCTCTCTCTCTGCCCCTCCCCCCATCTCTCTCTCTCTCTCTCTCAAAAAAGTAAATAAAGATTGAAAAAAATTAAAAAAGGAAAAAGAACGGCAAGCACCTAGATGCGGGGAAGAGAGGAAGGACATGTGAAGGGGTCTGCGCCCTTCACAACGCTGTCCGCACTGGACTCACCCTGTGGATGCCTCCTTTCTTTGCCATCACTTCTGCACGGAGAAGGGAATTAATGCCATCAAAACGCTAATGCCTGTTTCTCAGAGAAGGTAAGAAACAGTCATCTCAGAATTCTAAAGCAGTTTTGATTACATTTCCTATTTTGGGAAAAGTGAGCTGGTCTCATGCTAAAAGGAGAGATCAGGGCTGCCCTTTATTTAATAGTAGAACAAATCCTACCTGGGTATAAACTAACCTCACCTCTGGTCTCTCTGTCCAAGCCTCAACCCTTTAAAAGGCATAATAGCGAATACTTCCCCAGGACTTGCTCTGTATCAGGCACTGTGTTTAGAACTTTATATGCACTAACCCATTTACTACTCATAACTGTCTTATGAAAACCTGTTATTGTATCTATTTTATAGATGAGGCAATTAGAATGTCTTACCTAATGCCACACAAATAGTAACTGCCACAGGTAGGATTAAAATTTGAGAAGTCTATATTTATTCCACACTTTTAAACTTCTTTTCTATGAAGACAATAATAATGATGATTATCCAGTAACCAAAGTGTATCAGCTAGCTACTGCTGCATAACAAACCACCCCAACACTCAGCAGCATAAAACATAATCACTGATGACTAGAAGTCATGCATTTGTAGGTAGGCAAGGGATCTATTAACTCAAGCTGGGCTCTGTTGATTTTTGCTAGGCTCAGTCATGGAGCTGTGGGTCAACTAGGAGCATTTTCTAGGCTAGAAATGGCTGGACCACCCTAGCTGAAGCCACTTATCTCCTCCCTGCGCCTCGTATCCCCCTCCTGTGTTGCGAGAGGGCAAGAGGAATCAGGCAAGGGCCCGAGAAGTCTAGTCTCAGAACTGGCGCACTATTATTTCTGCCTTATTCTGTGGGTCAAAATGAGCCACATGATATTATAGAGTGAATGTTTGCGTCCTCTCCAAATTCATATGCTGCAGTCCTAACCCCCAGTGTGCTTATATTTGATGTGGGGCCTCTGAGAGGCAATTCGATTTAGATGAAGGTATAAGGGTGGGGCCCCACGATGGGATCAGTGTCTTTATAAGAAGGGGAAGAGACCAGAGCTCCCTCCGCCATGTGAGGACATGGCGGAGGGAGCAGCCATCTGTAAATCACGATGAGAATTCTCATCAGAACTGGGTCACACTGGCATCCTGATCTCAGACTTGCAGCCTCCGAACCGTAAGAAATAAATTTCTGTTGTTCAACCCCCCCCCCCACCCGGTCTACGGTGTTTGTTTGTGGCAGCCTGAGCTAAGACACGTGGGGAGGGAGAATGTACTCCACCTTTATGGGAGCTCCATGAAGTCCCACGATAAAGGGTATGGATACAGCGGAAGAGACGTGGGGCCATTACTGAAATCAATCTCCTATGTCTCACAAAGGCATGCTGACTCTAGATTCTAGAAAAAGGAGGGAAGTAAACCTTCAAAATCTAATGCTAAAATTACTGATGGGGGAGCATATAGGAATAGACTTGGAGACACAAGCTTTCTATATATCCCCCTTTATTTTTCAGATGCCCATCTTGTTCTTTTTTTTTAAAAAAATTTTAAATGTTTTATTTATTTTTGAGAGAGAGAGAGAGAGAGCGTGAACAGGGGAGGGTCAGAGAGAGAGGGAGTTACAGAATCTGAAGACAGACTCCAGGTTCTGAGCTATCAGCACAGAGTCCAACGTGGGGCTCAAACCTGCCAACTGCGATGTTGTGATCTGATTTGAAGTCAGATGCTTAACTGACTGAGTCACCCAGGTACCTCGATGCCCATCTTGTTCTAAGTAAAAAAAGACTCATAGAGCAGAGAAGGTGGAATCTGTCTACGAAGGTGGCTGATGTTTTAGTAAAAAGGCATCGAGGTGACAGCACTTTTTCAATCTCACTGCTATAAACAGATCGAGGCCGTGTGGCTTTAATTGCTTTGGTCACAGATGTTGATGAGGGACCTACGGCATTCTTCCAGACTCACAACAACGCGTCCGCGGGGTGAGATGAGGGTAGCACTGCCCTGTGCCCCATTTTTAGATTATCTTCCAGAAATTCGAGCACAGCCACAGAAATCATCCCCGGTAATCTCAAATTGGCAGAGTCAGGCCAATTATCTGCAATTTCATCTGTCAAAATAGTTTGGAGAATTATCACGTGTTGGGGGAGGGAGTCTGACGGGAAGGCTTCTCCAAAGCTCTGGAACGTTCACAAGTTTGAGACGGTGTGAGACGCTGGCCTTGGGTAGAGGACATATCACTCACTCCCCCCATGAGCTTTCACGTCTTCCGAACAGGCTTAAAGCAAACAGGAAAATCGGCATTGTGAACACCGATGCGCTTCGCAGGCAACAGGCCCCACCACGCGCCCCCTTGTCCTGCAGGGATGGGGTCTCTGCCCTAAGAAACGAGCTTTCCTTCCATCCTGCCCGTCTGGTGGGAGGAGGACATCAAAAAGCTGGAAGCAGCTGCACAGGGTCAGATAAATGCCAGTCGGGACGGCCTGCCTTTGATCAGCAAATCCTTACAGCAAAGCGCTAATTCTCCTGGTCCCATTAAAATTAAAGGGCTTCCAAACATTTTTTTTTAACCTTTCCTTCACACAGGGAGTTTGCAAAGCACAGCTTTCTCTGACTTTTACAAACACAATTCCCCCGATTCAGGTGCTGAAGGACAGCCACAGCGTCCGGGGACCTTCTGAGGAAGCATCTGTCAATGCCGCAGCTCCGGGACCACGGATGTTAATCGCCAGTGACCCGGGAGGGCACCAGGGGTCGCTCCTGCAAATGTGTCCCCTGGAGCCAGCGCGGGATGGCAGGACACCCGCCACTGCAAACGCTCCGTGAGACTGCATTTTACTGTGAACCCTTATACTGCAGGGCCTGGACTCTCTGGATGTCTGACGGACGGCTGGTTTTCACGGCCCCGAAGGCATCGGGAGGCTCCTTACTGCCATGTGCCGTCTCTAACAGGAAATGTCTGCAAGAGTTCATGCCCTAAATATTTTTTCTTAATTTTTTTATGTCTTTATTTTATTTTGAGAGACAAAGAGTGAGCGGGGGAGGGGCAGAGACACAGAATCTGAAGCAGGCTCCAGGCTCCAGGCTCTGAGCTGTCTGCACAGAGCCCGACGCGGGGCTCAAACCCACAGACAGTGAGATCATGACCTGAGCTGAAGTCGGACGCTCAACCGACTAAGCCACCCAGGCGTCCCTGAATATTTTTATTTATATACCTTTGTTCTTGTTCTCGTTGATAAGAGCTTTCACAATAATAATAACGCGGCAACACCTACCACTTGGTGAGCGTCTGCTCTGAGCCAGGCGCTTAAGGGCTTTGCCGATGTTACCACACGGTTCTCAGACTTGGGGAGTAGACCAGTCAGAAGTGCCCCCACTTCTTTTGGCAAAGAAGTCGGAGAAAGTGTCTCTTCGGGGTTCTGACAAGTCTGACCTCCTGTTCCTGAAGGTGGGCCATTTGGCTTGGCATTGATGAATGCCCGCAAGGAGAGGGCTCAGAGCAGCCGGGACAGGACCTTACAGAAAGCAGTATTTGAATCTGAATAAATCATCCAGCAGCAAAAACCGGCAAGGCAGGCTGCACAATGCTCTCATACCTGCCCCTGATCGTGGGTGTTTGCCCCCTGCACACGTGGAAATACATCCCGGGAGCAGAAAGAAAGCCAGGGTGAAGGATACCGACCCCGCCTTCGGAAGCCCCCAGCTAAAAAACAGATGCTCTTATTCTGGAGACTGGAGGGCTTGGTGGTCTGCTGGTCCCCATTAGAGTCACTGGGGGTGGGAATCTGTCTCCATTGGGCTAGACGAGCAGGTCTCAATTTTGCTCCACACCCCCCCCCTGCCCCGCCTCGCCCCAGGCAGCATTTGTCAATGTCTGAAATCATTCTTGGTTGTCACAAGTGAGAGGGGGGTTTGTTACTGACGTTTAGTGAGTAGAGGTCAGGGAAACTGATAACACCCTACACGGCCCAGGACGCCCCCACGACAAAGAGTTATCAGACTCCAAATGTCAACGGCGTCACAGCTGGAAACCCTAGGTTGGGTGGAAGGTCGGGAGGGCCCAAGACCGTGTCTGTCACGCAGGGGGCTGTGTCTCCAGGACCTCGCACCGTCCGGCACGGAGCGGTCTCCACTAACTGCCTGGACACCGACTAATGGCATGTGGGCCAAATCCAGCTACACAAGAGATAAAAGCACTTCTAAGAGTCAAGGTGAGGTGCCCGTCCGTCCTCCCCTGCTACAGTCACCAGAGAGACTTGAAAAAGGTTCCAGTTATTACTAGGTATGTTATGTTTGTGCATTTCTAACTTAGACACCCTTACCTTCTTCCTCCAAACTTCCGACAAATCATTGTTTGCCTCCTCGTAATTTCATGTCTTCTCCGCTAAACACCCTCCAACACACAGGGCAGCCCCCATGACAAACGCGACCCAGCCCCAAAGGCATTATAACACTGACGCTTGGGGAAACTCTGACTTAAACTAAATGTACAAGTTGTCACTCTGTGCATGGGACCTAAGCTTCTAGCACTGTCCCCATGAGGAAAGTCCCTTGTCGACCCAAAGAGACAAGTTTTGAACCCTTGATTCTGTTGCCCAAGCGCTAAACCCACCAGTGACTCGGCAGTAGGGTCTCTAACTACTGCCACCATCAGGCCATTGTGGGAAATGCAACATGAGGAGTCAGACCGGCTACAATTCGAAGCAGGTGGAGACTGGCTTCCTTGGTTGGTGGAATTACTGTTTCTTACAGTTTCTGTCACCGTTGCCATGGAGAGCATTTTCTTTGAGCTTGAGGGGACTGGGGACGGATGGCTCTCGCCACGCATGGTCTTTCCACTGACGTGGTGGCCCCTTGGACCAGCCCCTCTAGTTCCTACAAGATGCCTTCACATATTCATCTCTGAAACAGACAGAAGCGCACCGAATGGCCGACTGATGGAGAGGAAGCCAATTACTGGTTTAAAAAAAAGCCTTTATGGTTGGTTGATTCCCACCCTCGCACTCTCTTAAAATGTCTATATTATCCTGAGCAGCTAGACACCTCAGAATGTCTCCCGTCTAAAGACTACACACAACACAACGCTCTCACGCCCATTAGCTCTTGCTCAGAAATGACAAGAAAAGGAGAAAGGGTGAGTAGTGCCTTTCTTCGACTATTATGCAAGACGATATTTCTTTTCCAACATAAAAAAAAAAAACCACATAAATGCCTGGCCGGGAGGGAGGATCCTGATACTAAAAAACCCCATTTGCAGCTCAGTACCAGCAGGCTCGCACGAGACACCACAGAAGCGTCTGCCCGGCAAGTGAAAAACATACGCCATCAAAACAATTTCATTTCACGTCATTTTCTTTGGTCTGTTGTCGCTGCCCTGCCGTGAGTGTTCCCCACGCAGAATCTAAAGACGAACATGCTCATCTCCATTCCGTGAGCACTTACTATGCATTTCACCTGGATCGTCTCCTTTAACCACACCACGTGGTCAGAGTGGGCAGGTGATTTGCCCAAGACTGCATGGCCCGGGATGGGTGGCTGAGAGACGGCCACTCTGGCTGCCTCAGACTTGATCCCTGACGACGGACATGTGTTCTTTCTGGGTACTCTGCACTCGCGGATGCCCGGTGCACGCTGCTAACGATGATCAAGATGGTGGAACTTTCCCCAGGAAACAGTGAACTGCTCTGCATTCGCATTCACGGTATCCGGGTGCTGGGTCCTGACACCCTTCTTTTTAAAAAAACTATTTCCTGCTCAATTGCAACCGCATTGGCATATAACACTGTGTAAGTTTAAGGTATCGACTTCCTACACTCACAAGCTGCAACATGATGACTTCTTTTCTGTTGTCCCCACCCTCTTACTGATGTGCTCCTGAATGACCCAGAGTCATGCCTGTCCCAGGGAACACCTGCAAGGGGAGGGGGACCTTGCTTCCATACTGACTCTAGGGACACTCTCTTTGTGTTGAGTTAATCACCCACACGTTCAGCTCCACATGACGTTCCATGAGGCGACCTTACACCTCTGTGAGGGGAGAAGCCCAATGCCGTTGAGCCTTTAATGGGTCTCCGTGTGAGCCTCCCATCGCAGATCAGGATACACGGTTTCCCTACAGTATTACTGTAAATACAGCCACTACTACGTCCTGGACTCAGCTGAAGAAAGGCCGTCTACCCCAGGGCCGGGCAGAGGCTGTCCGTGTTGGTCTGACTCACAGAGAGAAGGTGTGTGGGTCTCCAATGGACCCGGGGTCGACCTGAGGCTTTGCCTCTCTGATCTCCCCTTATCGCTGAAGCTGACCCCTCCTGCATTCTTTCTCAAGTGTGTGTGATGCTCCTGTGGCCAATAAAAGGCAAACTGAAAGCATCGCCAAATTCAAAACAACTTTTCCATTAATATCAGTTTTTGTCAATTAACAGTCATGAGCGTACCTCCTCTTTCTGGCAGAGGTCATTGGGATTAGGGGTCATCTTGCTGGAAGAGGCTGGACACTGCTATCTTGGAGCTGCCAACGGAGGTCCCCAAGCCAGGCTGAAAGTGTCCCGGCCCATGCCCCCTAAAGGCTGACATGTATGAGAGTCGGGGTAAAGCACAGCTGTTTGGGCTTTAGATCTTTGGAAATTGGCAATTCCAATGTGACCTATGGGATCACTCTTGGTTAATCAGGTGATTCAACTTACTATCCTACTTTCTCTCACGCCCCTTCCCAGGATAGACTCATCATGTGCCTGCCCATTTCGATGCATGTAATTTATCCTCAAATCCTGCCACAGAGTGAGGGGGACGTTCTGTAGACGCTAACCGGATTGAGCCACTCTCCCAGGGCCATCGGTGGTCATGATCTGGAATCTACTCCCTCCTGGAGGAGTGGACCTCAGTGCTAACTCGGGAAGACCACACTCCTGTCAGTTCCCACGAAAGCCTTCTTCGTCTCCCCTTATTCTGAACTCTGATCAACACCAGAGGCTTTGAGCTCAAAGGAGGTTCCAGATGAGCTCCCACTGGCCTAAGTGAAACTTGAAATTTAGCCTAATGGATAAAAGAAGTGGGTTCTCATGGGTGGGATTAATGGTATTCAAGATGCACATGACATGGCTAAAATATTTCCCAGAACCCCCCACCCCCACTTGCCTGAAGTGGGTGTGAGCATCTTGCAGGCACTTCCCCGTCTTCCTTTGGGGTGGGACGTGGGACTCGTGCCCCAGACGGTCCCTCATCCAGCAAATCATTTGGAGGATGCTGTTTGCCTGCTGTCCACCCTGAGATTAGCCCTGTTCTCTTCGCCTAAATGCCATCTTGCCTGCCTGGGGTGAGGTCCCACGGATGTGCCCTCAGAGCACCCGTGAGGACGGGCAGGTGGTCTGCGGTGCTCACACAACGAGCTGTGTAGTCTGGAGGCTCCTTGCATGTGGCTCAGGGTTTGGTTTCACAGAACCCGGCAGCAAGGCTGCAGGAGAGCTGCTAATTCTCAACCCCCTCCAACCACAGGCTGGGGACAGCTACCAAAAAGGACTTAATAGGTGAGCACGCTCGAGTTGGCATATGTCAATTTACACAATTGGTTTTGCAAGAATGGGAGGGATTTTACTTATCCACCTCTATATGAGACCCACGTAAGGAATAACCCAGACAACCAGAGCCCTGGAAAGTTTCACCTTCTTTAGCGCAGACATCTAACTTTCATCTCTGAGATGCTCTGCGATTCCCTACGAAGACGGAAGCCATCTTTCCACCGGACACATCACCTTGAAATTAGAGAGGGAACACACGCCCCCGGCCTGCCTCCCAGGGCTGCAGGGCCGTGCAGGACACGCTCCTTTCCCTAGACCTATGAGGCAACATCTGATTTCTCGCAACTGCCTCTATATAGTCCTTGTCTACTGTTCCATTCCCTTTGGTTCAGGCCTTCTTTCACCGGAGCTGTGGTTCACCCAGCTATTCACATGGCTGCTTCCTACGCATCCTGCAGGCCTCTGCCTACATGTCACCTCCTCAGGGAGGCCTTCCCAGATTACTCTACCTGCCCAGGATAGTTCCATGTCAGTCTCTAATTCCACGCTCTGTTTCCATCACATGGTTTTACATTTTATAATTAATTACTAATTTGTTTCCTTACTGGCCACCCAAGCCTCCCACTAGACGACAATCTTTTTAAGGTCAGGAGCCTCGTGCATCTGGCTCACCACCAATGTCGGGTGCACAGCAGGTGCTTAGTATGTATTTTGTGACCACGTAAAATGATCCAGAATACTTTCGCTGTGACAGAATCAGCGACGAGCTGCAAGGTGGGGCTGGACTCATGAAGTTGTGTATCTTGCTCTGAGGACACTCAGTACAGAATTGTCTCCGAACAGGGTCTGCTGACTAGGTGAAGAGTTGTGTCACCTTGGAGCAATGGTCTGTGCCTGGGGGCCATTTTGCTTCTCCTTCCAAGGGACATGCGGTAACGTGTAGAGACATTTTTGGTTGTCACAGCTGGCGAGGTGCTATTGGCACCCATTGGGGAGAAGCCAGAGACGCTATTGAACACAGTTCACGGGACTGACCCCAACATCAAATAATTATCTGTCCCAAAACGTCAGTAGCGCTAAGCCTGAGAAAGCCTGTCTGTGAGTGATTATATTTGCTGGACCTTGATGACCCATCTCCCAAAACTCAAAGTCCAAGAAAATATGCTTAATCCAAGCGATCGTTCTTTGCTGACCATGGATACATTTTGATTCTTTGACTGGCCCAGGTTGATGGTGGAGCGAGCAGGACCCAACGATACTGCGGCCATAAGGAATCACAGAGATGGCCTGAGTTGACCCCATAAAACACGGGGTAGACGTTTAACAACGAATCTCTGATACAAACTTGTCATCAGCTTTTTCCAAAGTAAGAATGCGGAAAAGTTCCTCTTCCCGGTTTCCAGACCACTCCGCACTACCAAACCGAAAGATCAAAGCTCGTGAGGTCGATAAATGAGAGGGACAATTATTCACATTAGTAAGCGATTCCTCTTTTTCCAGATGGATTCTCTGCCAGGTTCCTTTAAACAGTTGGCTCCTCTCGTGCATTTAAAATCAACCTGCTCCACAAAAGCATTAATTTGTGTGCAGTTTCAGGCCCACGTCCGTTGTGGAAAGCTACCCGCATCTTCCATGGGAAGCACACTTGCCCTGCTTCCCAAAGATAATTCCCCGATTTCTTGGTTTTCTCTTCGGAATGTGGTCTGTTTGGAGGACAAGGCCCGTGTCTCTTGGATGCTTGGTTCTGCTTCTTGAACCTCAAATATTTTGGGAGGCCAATAAATATGTATCGATTCTGACGAGGCAAACCGAACCAGAGAGGCGTTTTTTCACATCCTGGTCATGTTCCTCAGGGGCGTTTCTACCGGCATCCGCAACACGTGCGTCCAGAAGCTCATAGAACACGCTGCCTCTCAGAGGGCCTGGGGGGCTCTCTGGAGGCCCCGGGACCACCCTTCTCCAAGTCGGCCCTCTCTAATCTCCCGCCAGACACTCCCAAGCCATCATCTCTCACCCGTGCATCGTTTTCGGATTCTGTCTCAGCTGCAGAGGGTGCCCCTAAAAGCATACTGTCTGTTGTACGAGACACTTCGGCAAGATGGGGTCAAGCATGCAGCAGATGTCTCCAGATCACACTGAAGACTAGGAGAGGCTTCCGTTCGCCTTCCCTCAGCGAGGCAGGATGGAGCGAGGGCTCGCAACGCGGGGTCCCCGGACCGGCAGCCCCAGCATCACAGGTGAGCTGGTCAGAAATGCACCTGCTGTGCTGAGGTTCCGGGGGTGGGGCCCAGCCATCTGGGTTTTCCTGAGCCCTTCAGGTGACTCTGAAGTATGCTCAACTTTGACAGATACCAGCTGAGAGGCTCAGGCTTTGCCTGGAGTGCTGAGTCTGTGTCCACATCCGGCTGAAGAGCTGTCCGTAATGTTCTATGGAAGATATGTGTTCACTCCATGGCTCTCTAAGAAGCTTCGGGGACCCAGGGCCCCTGGAAGTCTGGGGTTTCTGAGCCCGATGGGTAGAGAAGAGGATGATGTCGGAGGCAGTGACTCCCCCGCGTAATCTTGTCCATATCCGCCTTGGTTTCCCCACATGCAGCTTCCTCCACAGGATGGAGAAGTGCCTGCCCTCTCCTGGATGGACATATCCTTGGCCTTCCAAGGCGTGCGGGCTGTGGGAGGGGGCGAAGGAGAAGTGACCCCAGGGCAAGGGCCTTGAATGCTCAGGAGCTGAGCAGCCTGCATCCGGGATTGATCATGCTCACTGGACAATAGCTTAGCAGCCCCCATTTGCTTCCAGGCAGGAGTCCCGGAGGAAGGGAGGTCCCTGCGCCACCCTTCAATCCTGCCCAGGACCACTGTTCCCCACCCTGTTCTTTTTTTTGTCACTAGCCCAGGTGGCCCCCACCTCCTTCTTCCTCTTTCCACTTACTCCCAGCCCCTAAGCCTACTCTCTCTCAAGCTGATCTCTCATTTCTGGGAGTGGAAAAATGTACTCTGCAGAACCACGGCATGTAGCATTTTGGCTGGGGTTTCTAAGTCTTTTAGAAACACAATGCCCGTCTTTGGGGCTGATGCAAATTCTCATGCCTGATGGCGTCTCATGCCTGATGGCGTGGGCCACAGAGGGGTAAGGAGGACTTTCATGCATGTGTGGGAGGTCGGGAGGTTGGGAATGCACCTAAAACACAAAGATCAATGCTTTGGATATGATCCCACCATGTGGTGACTCACTTATTGAACGTTGCTGGTGACCTTGACCTTGACCCCACACCACCATGAAAACACGAATTACCGTAACAATGGTTTGTTTTTGACTTATACGTTTTTGCTGAATCAGTATCTCAAAGCAGAGAGGCTCAGATTCTCCCACAGGTATGTGATGCCGAACCTAATTTGTGCAACTGGTGCTTGGGCTATGGTCATATTTATTCCCTTGGGGCTCTTTGTTTTTTTTTTTTTTTAATGTGTGTATTTTGACAGAGAGACACAGAGAGAGATAGATACAAAAAGAGATGAGGAGAGAGGGCGAGAGAGAATCCCAAGCAGGCTCCATGCTCAGCACGGAGCCCCACACAGGGTTCGAGCCCATGGCTGCAAGATAATGACCGGAGCTGAAACCAAGTCAGAGGCTTAACTGTCTGAGCCATGCAGGCAGCTTGAGCTTGGGGTTCTTGCTCGGCTTTGCTTCTGTGTGAAATACCTTCCCCAGGAGACACGCTATCTGTCGAACAAAGCGTCCTAAAGGAGCACGCGTAGCCCAGCAGCCAGCCTTGGAAGCCTTCTCCTTCCGTCCCTGTCGCTTCCCGAACACCCCTCCTCCCTTCCCCACTCTCCAGACAGAAGCACCACTTTGCACATCTTGGCTGGTCTAGTTCAAGGCTGCTCTGAGGCGGAATAGATCCAGCGACACAGGTGTCTCCCATCGCCACACCTACATTTTACACACCAGGTCACGCACACCCTTTCAGGGAAGTACGGTCCTGAAAGAACCTGGAGAGGGTTAAAGTTAAGGACCCGGTGCTGCGTGAGGAAGTTAAAGGAGGAACGACACGTTTCTGACGTCTCTGTGGTCTGGACAGCAGCAGCAGTGGCTCTGCTGTCACCTGCAGAAAATAGAGTACCTTCTCCTTGGAGGAAACGTTCCGATGGAGGATCTCTTACTTTGCATTTAGAAACACGCCTGGGTGGTTCAGTTGGTTGAGGGTCCGGCTTTGGCTCAGATCATGATCTCACAGTTCGTGGGTTCAAGCCCCGCATCGGGCTCTGTGCTGACAGCTAGCTGAGAGCCTGGAGCCTGCTTCAGATTGTGTGTCTCCCTCTCTCTCTCTGACCCTTCCCTGCTCATGCTGTGTGTCTCTCTCTCAAAAATAAAACATTAAAAAAGAAAAAAAAGAAAAGAAACGCATCTCCAGGCTGACTCCCTCCTGGGGAGATGCTGCCGAAACAGGTCTTGGGTCCATCTCTAGACGTTGTGCCTGAGCTCATGAAGGTCAATACCGTTTACTCAACTCCCTGGAAGGCTGGAGCCCCACATCAGCCGCTGCTTGAGAGGTGGGCCAGAGCAAGGCGAGCTAGGAGGGAGCAGGACCAGAAATGGACCTGGATGTGTTGGGAGAATGTGCCTGAGCAAATGAACGTGCTATGGAGAGACAGCAGGAAAAAGCAAATCAGTGTTTCTCCACTTATCATCCCTTGATATTTTTTCTACTAGGAGTTGTGAATTTGAGGAGTTGTGTTCAACACCATGAAAATCCCAGTTGCTGAAAATTAAAGCAATGCCTTCTCTTGCTTTGCCTGGTTACGCTGTCCAGGCAGAGGGCTCTGGGGGCCTGGCGGGCGGGACGCGGCACAGGTGACATCCACCTGCACCCAGATCACCGCATCTATTTCTGAGCTTTTGACACAGCCGTTTTTCCAGATCCCAAAGACAGTTATAAGGGCCCGGCTATGAGATAAATTGTGAGCATCGATCCTGTGGTTGATAAAACAGATCTGCAGCCACATCCTGAGGGGTCCTAGAGGGAGGATCATTCACAAACACTCTGATGACAAAATATGAACGTGTGCTTCCAGGTAAACAGCCTCTTGATGCTAAGGTGATAAACTTCTGCTCTTGGGGATGCATCCCATCAGCAAACAGACTGACACTGGGGTCACCTGCTTTCCAGAAACAGTCATTCTTCCAGAGCGAGACTGGGGAGCGGTGTGGGAGCTGTGAAGGAGCCGGTTTGTCTCTGCCCTGTTCTCCTCCTGACACTGTCCCTTCACAGCTGGGACACGATCACGACTGCACGTCCCTCTCCCGCTGGGGTCTCGTGCTAGACACGGCTGTGTGTTGCGCCTGCCTGTGCAGGGGCAGTCGGTCACTCGGTCTTCACAGTAGACCCGCCTGGGGAACCCCGCTTCTGTCAGTGAGGAGGCTGGAACCTGAAATGGATCTGAGACCCGCACTGAGATCAGACTCTGGGCTCTGGCTACCCTAACCTTTCTTATTTCAGGGCTCTCACGCTTTCACGTGGTCTATTTCCTTCCGAACATTCCAGGTTCCAGGTTCAGGTATAATCAGACTGAAGAGTCCCCACAGCACCAAGAGAAAATGCAGCGCTTAGGGGGAAGTTGGCAGGAAGGCAGGCTCAGGTGGGCGCGGACACGTGGGGGCAGGAGTCCTCCTAAGAAGCCCCCCTCACATCACACAACACAGCTGGACACACACTGTCCCCGCACGAAGCCAGCACGCGGCCCGGCTTCTGATGAGACGCCAAGAATATGAGCGGAGGGACACTGACGTTGTTACTGACTCAGCCCTGACTCCCCAGCCCTGCTGCCCAGAGAGACGGGGCACAGGTAGCCAGCAGGCTGGATCATTTTCAAGATGGCTACATTTTGGGGAAAATCTTCCAAGTTTCCTACATCTGGATGAAGAACTGATCCCTCACGTGTCCAGAGGCTCGCCATCCCCTCCCGGGCCCAGCAAGCCTTGACCCTGGCCCCGGGGTGGCCAACGGCCTCAGGGGAGATGCAGTCACAACGTTTTGTTTCCCGCTTTTGCTCCCTGTAAACCACGCTTACCTGCCGAGCCACCGCCGGCTCTCATGAGTGTGTCCCCCACAAACTTTCCACTGTAAAGGACGGTGTTTAGATATTTAGTTTTTAAATGGGAACAGCTGCGATGGGCGAGCAGACAGCTTTAATGAACAGATGTGTATTTCTAGAGAAATCGATTTTCCTTTTTATTATTATGTCACCAAATTTGGTTTATTTCCAGGCAATTTGCATTGGAAGCTATGGCTCGCTTATGAACTAACAATAATGACCGTGGCCTCCAGGTAGAGAAATTTATCTCTGCAAACAGATCTGCTAAGCAACGCAAAAATTTTAGTTATTATTATTAGCAACACGCCAGAAGAGGAAAATCTACACTTTACAACCGATCTGCAGTCCTAACCGCTTCTGCAGTCTCATTTAGAGGAAGCCTTTGTGATGTTGAGTTGGTCTATAAAGTTTTATATTTGTAACCCGACTGGGGCGATTTTGTTTCTCAAGGGATGTTAGGCAATGTCTGAAATGAAATGTTTGGTCTGTTATGACCGGGGTGGGGGGATCGAGGGGGTTGCTACTGGATTGCCCGGGTAGAGGCCAGGGATGCTAACTAAATATCCTGCAGTGGGAGGCACCGGGGGTGGGGGTGGGGCGGGCTCAGTAGGTTGAGCGTCTGACTTCAGCTCAGGTCATGATCTCACAGTTCATGAGTTCGAGCCCCGCATCAGGCTCTGTGCTGTCAGTGCAGAGCCCACTTCGGATCCACTATCTCCCTCTCTCTGCTTCTCTCCCACTCGCTCACTCTCTCTCTCTCTTTCTCTCTCTCTCTCTCAAAAATAAATAAAACATTTAAAATAAAGCAAAAACATCCTACAATGTATGGGATAGCCCCACCCCTACCCTGACAGGCATTATCTTTTCTTAAAATTTTAAATTTTTGTTTATTTTTGAGAGAGAGAGAGAGAGAGACAGTACGAGCAGAGGAGGGTCAGAGAGAGAGAGAGAGGGAGATACAGAATCTGAAGCAGGCTCCAGGCTCTGAGCTGTCAGCACAGAGCCTGATGCAGGGCTCGAACCCACAAACCATGAGATCATGACCTGAGTTAAAGTCAGATGCTCAAGTGACTGAGCCACCCAGGCGCCCCCCCCCCCGAATAGGTATTATCTTGCCCCAAATAGTATAGAGATTGGAAACCCTTGCTAGTGATGAGTTGAAATGTGTCCTGAAAAAATATGTCAAAGACCTACCGCCCCTGTACCTCAGATGCCACCTTATTAAGCAAGAAGAGGCAGGGAAGTCTCCTTCCCTAGAGGTTTCGGGGGGAGCACAGCCCTGCTGACCCTGATTGCAGACTTGTGGCCTCCAGAACTCTGAGAGAATTAGTTTTATTTCCAGCCACCTAGTTTGTGGGACTTCCTCACAGCAGCTCTTGGAGACCCAGAGACTCCCTTTTCCTGAAGTTTATTTATTTACTTTGAGGTACATATAGAGAGACGGCATGCAGGGGAGGGGCAGGGAGAGACAGAGTCGCCAACGGCGCAGAGCCCGATGCGGGGTTCAGTCTCACAGATCGTGAGATCATGACCTGAGCTGCAATCAAGAGTCGGATGCTCAACCAGCTGAGCCACCCAGGCGCCCCAAGAGTGAAATTTTATTAGGAACATATATGGTTTCCTCATTCTGAATCTCTTCCCCAGACATCATTTTACTGAATAACCCTGCCAGACAGGCACCATTGCCCCCGTTCTGGAGATGAACAAAACCTACTAGCATTTGCCCAGAGCTTTCTCCTGCCAGCCCTCGTGCTGTGTGCTTCACAAACATTAGTTCAGGGAACCTAGGACATAGCGGTGGTGATCAGTCCCATTTTGCAGTGGAGGAAACTGAGGCACAGAGCGGTGAAGTGCACTCCTCAGGTCCCATTGGGGGAAAGTGGAGGACGTTCAAATGCCCTCTAGGGCCCTCACTCTGAACTCTATGTTCTCAGGCTTTGTAGTGCCAGAGTCTGAAAGACACTCGAAGTTCATGCAACCAGTCGGTGCCAAGGACAGGACCCTGCCTCCCCCAAACACCAAGACCCCATCAACAACACGTTTCTAACAAAGAGAGTTTTCATAGAAAGCAGTTCTTAAACCACATCCCACTGGAAAAGGGTTCTGAGGCAAATTAAGAGCAGGATCATCGCATACAATAACCCTCTCTTGTAGATTTCAAAAATGTCACTAGGAAAGGTTCTGATAAGGTGTGCACTTACCCTCCCCCAGCCCCAAACCCTGAAAACCTATTTGTTGTGTTTAATCCAATGGTTTCTCAAATTATTTGACCATAGAAACTATCTTACAGGACACTGTTCATATCTGGTGCAGAGAAAAGCAAATTTTTTTTCTGCAAAGAACCAGTAATACTTTGTGTTTTTCAGTCCTCATATGGTCTCTGTCCCCTGTTTGTTTTCCTTTTTGCAACCCTTTAGAAAGGCCAAAAACCATCTTTAGCATGAGGGTCATAAACATGCCAGTAGCAACAAACTTTTGTTCTGTTGCCCCACGTTTGTTAAAAAGGATGGAGTTGAGATATGTCAGTGGAGGACAACTTTTGGATTATTTTGTCACTAAGATTTCACTTGGATTATTGTTTGTCACTAGGACAGTGCTAAGAAATCCGTGTCAGAAATCCGGGATCAGAAACCTGAAATTCTGTGCATTTCCCCGCGGTTTTCCTTCCACATAACAAGTGAGAAAATAGAAAAGTCGGAGCAGTAAATTGTTTTCTGAGTTGTGTGTCCCTGGCTGGAGGGAAAATGACTCAGAGCCAGAAGGTGGGTGGACGGGGACCTACGTGGAGCCCAGACGGGGCTCAGGCTCCTAGAACGTCCCCCTGCCCATGGGTGGGAGACTTAGATGTTGAAGCATCATCTCAACATTATGCAGATGATTCTCTCTCTGTCTCCCAGACGCAGGTGGACGCTTGCCAGGGGGAGTTTATAGAGATTTCAGAGTCCCCAACTGCCAACCTTAGCAAGATAATGAGGACTTTTACGGGCGCCGGATTGGATTTCCTTTAAAAATGCAACCATGGCTCCCTGGAGTGAAATGCTGGGGGCCTTCTGGAGCCAGGGTGCCCGTTCTTGGAGATTTATATTTAGAGGTAGTTGCTTCTTTGTAGGAGGAGAAATAATGTATGATGCGGCTTGGGCCCGGAGGCAAGACCTGCACTGCTGATGCGGGCTTTGCCATAGCTCCGCCTCATGGTGGCTGAGCCCCCCTTCCTACAATAGTTTCTCTATCAGTGAAATCTCTCCAAAGGATGAAACAGAGACGAATGAGATACACATTTTAGCGAATGTGCGGCAGGAGTACATGGCAGAGACACAAAGAATGCATGCTGTGGGTTTGGATCCTGGATTGGCTATTTTTCTAGCTGTGGGAACTTGCAAAACTGACTTAGCCTCTAAGAAGCGCAGTTTCCCTATCTATGAAATGGGGATAATTATTCTGATTTTAAAGTGCTGATGGGAGAATTAAGCTATGCAAACAAAGCCTTCGTCTAGTGGATACATGTCTAGTGGATACATTGTATCTCTGTCCAATAGCCACACTGGCCGTGGCAGACAGGAGTC